>BKCP01007848.1:343923-362306 GCA_008636005.1 Striga asiatica | reverse complement strand
AATAGATCTCCAATAAAAAACTCATAGGGCAATGTACACGGGTTAAACGAAATCATTGGTAAATGAGAGGTACAAGCACACCATGCAACCTAGTCGACACATCACAATCTATCCAAACTAGAACAAGACAGAACCATCCCACACACATGCATATTTCACACCTTAGCACAACAAATTACATATGGCTCAACAGAAAGCAAAACGAAGTACACCACTGACACGAGACCTAGTATACTCCCTTTTGCTCCATCCTGGGTTGTCACCTATTTGTCTCTGAATTCCATCCAATCCTGTGTTGCCATTCTAACAATCCAATCTTCACTCTACCACTTTCTCTCAAAAACCCATAGGTGTCTCCCCTTCTATAGCCACAAGTCATAAAAATAGCATCATGATTAAAATAACATCGTGAAGGGAAAAAAATAGCAATATAAAACGTGCTAATTTGTGTAAAGGATTTCGCTAATTTTGTCTCCAATTGTTGCTAAAAATCTTATTTGAGTTCATTTTAGTTCATAGTAGATTGTCAAAATTGATTTTTGTTTAGAATGATTTTTTATGTTTTATAGCACGCAATTTGGGATAAAAAATAGAATACAAATATATATTTTTTTGGATGCTTCTTTCTTATTGATGGGTCTACTTCTAGATCTGAAGAGAACCGATGGATTTTAGCTCAGATTTGCTTGAACCGCCTCTGAATCGTTGCTAGACCTCGAGAATACCTGCAAAATCTCAACGTCGGAGGTGTTTCCAGCGTAGAGCCTCCGACGCTCAAGTCAGTATGAGAGTGATGAAGAGAGGCTGCGCAGCAGTTATGGGGGAGAGTGGAGAGTGAATGAGAGTTAGGATTTAGGGTTACCTCATCTCCTTTATATAGGAGTGAATGCTTACTTGAGGTACCCGAAATGCCCAAGTCGGTGGACCTAAAAGGTCTAAATTGCCCCGGTCGATTCGTCTCCCCTCTTTGCTGAGTCATCTCAAGATTCCTTCTTATCCATTGAAGGACAAGAGGTTCCAAGAAATATTACAAGTATATTGATTCGTTGATGTTCCTCTCATCTTGAGGTATAAGGAGTCGACATCGAGCATGGACGAGTCGACTTTGGGATCTTCTGATTATCCGGAAGCTACTCCTTTGCTGGTCTTCTCAAGCGAATGTCGACTACCTGGGAGTCGACTAAAATTAAGTCGACTTCTTCGAGTCGACTTGTGTGATATCTGCCCCCTTCTCGTTGTCCATCTTGTGAAGAGCCGACTTTGGGGAAGTCGATTTGAGCATGTCGACGTGCGAGTGGTTCGAACGATTCACCGGTCGAGTAGGGAGCCTTTGAACCGGAATATCCTTATATGGCTATATCATCTAGTCCCTCCCCAAAAATTACTCTAAGCTGTCGAATGCTTAAGTGTAAATTTGGTTGTCGAGTGCCACAATTCATCCATTTATACTCGTTATGTCGTCAATTCGTCTCGTCATTTGACCAGGCTGCCTTAGTTTCTCATGATTGCTTTTCGGGATAAGTCTGACGCTCTGACACCCTTTTTGGATTTCAAATTTTGAAAATTCCAAAGTGACGCGCGTCACCTCAACCGTTGACTCTTCGTATTCCGCGCCTCATCAGGATCGTTGGTTCTTCTGTTGATCCAACGATCAACATCTATTACCCTCATGTATAAATATACTTCAGATTTTTCTCAGCTAACTTTTTACGCTCTCAAACTCTCCAATCTTCCAACTGCTTTCGACTCTCCAGCAATCTTTGCTCTTCAGCTTCACCGGTGTTCTCCTTTTCTGGCGACTTCCAGCTTTTTTCCGAATTCAACTGATCCAGCCATCATGATTAAGGTCTACTACTTTCTCTTACCTTTCAGATTTTCATTGGTTTTTCTCTTCTTTGGATTTTCTGGCTTTTTCGAACCTGGAGTTCATGTGTGTTCTTCATGTTCTTCAACCTTTTTCGTGTGGACTTTGTGTTGGATCTTCTACGCACATGTTTTGTTTGGCTTTGCTGTTTTTACCTTGTCTAGTCGTCAACTACTGGTATGTAGTCAACCCTCGCCTTTTGTTGAGTCGATTTCTGTCGACTCAATGGTCTTCTCTCTTCTTTTTTCCCTTTCGAGTCGACTGACTGATTTACTTAGGTCGAATTGATTGCGTATCTCAACTCATTATCTCCTTGTTAGTCGAGTTACTTCGATCTATTCGTATTTTTCGACTATCTGTAGCGACTGCCCTTCCTTTGTCCTTTTACCCTCTGTCGATCCTTGCGAGTCGACCCGATTTGTTCTGGTAAGCATGTGGTTGGGCGTAGATGCAAACAAGCCGGCGGAGGGGATTTTGACAGGTTGTGCCTTATGCAGACAGGAAAAAGTTCTGCCAATAGGCGTGCCGTGGGTGACCCTGACGCGGCGGATGTGACTTTTTTAACTTCGACCTTTTTCTTCTCTTTTCTTTAGCTTTCGACTCGTCTTCTCTCTCTGGCTCCCTTGGTTGTCAAATTAATGAGTATGCTCACCAAGTCGATGAGTGCTCAAGCTCTGATTCTGTTCAAGTGACCGACATTAAGATGATTTTTCCGCCTCCCAACTCTCCTTCTCGTACCGCTGCTTATGTCGTCGACTGGAATGAATATGACCAAGCACTTTTGGCGGGCGGTTTGGTCGGCGTCTCGAATAGCCCTTCTCGAGGAAGCTCTCCTCGCCTCGACCTGATTCCTCGAGGTATACCTCTTAGGTTCTTAGACATCCCTGTATATAGAACGAGTCCTGTGTCTGTACCAATAATTACTCCTCTTCTCGACTCTCAGAATGTTGTATCAATATCTTGTCCTGTAGTTAGGTTAGCCACTCTAAATCCTTTTTGTTATGCCTCTGCAGCCGAGGTCGAGGACTTCCGGAACTTCAGTGGGCTCCCCTCTGATTGGGAACTAGTCGCCCCCGGCCCTGGCGACGATTTTGCTCATCCTTCTCCTGGCTGTCATACATTCTATAGTGTACCCATAAACCAGTTTACTCCCAATTCTGTTCCCATCATGATAGCCTTCATAGTTGTCTCTCGAATAAAACTTCATTTCTTCTCGCTCGAACTTTTCTTTTACTGTTATGGCTACCGATTTGCCAAGGGTGCCCACTGCTTGGGTCGACACGCCGGCGTCACCTTCCTTGAAGATTTTTCGTCCTATGTTACCGAGTGGAATTCGAAGTTCGTCTTCATTCGACCCGCTCCCGGCATGTATCCCTATGTAAATACTTGGATAACCTCCAAGGTAAAACAGAATAAACGGCCTCGTTCTGACGAGTTTGCCATACTGTTGAAAGAGCTGAATAAATGTACATATAGTGCCCGTCAACTAATTAAGGTCCGTACCTTGGTCAATCATGCCAAAATCGTCATTTACGAGGATCTTCCTCGTCTCTTTGACCCCCGTAAGCTTTTGATATTTCCTTTTACGAAGTCGTCTTCATATTTTGATCCTTTCGTGTTTACGATTGCTATCCATCTTTTGTTTTACTGCTAACTTTATCTTTTTTTATTACAGTTAAGGCACTTAAGCATTTTGAGGTGAAAAAGAAGCAGTCGGTTGAGAAGCCGGCTGGTGACTCAGCTCCTCTTCCTTCTCCACCCGGAAGCGGGTCCGGGTCGAGGCCGGCCGGGGTAGCAGTCGAGACGACTGCTGTGAAAAAATCTAGGGTCGAGATCCCTAGGGCTGTCAAGCAGCACAAGTCGTCGGGCTCCGGCTCCCGAAAGAGGGCCCAAGACGACCGGGCCGTGGTCCTGATCCCGAATGACCTAAAGTGCCGTAAGGTCGACAAGGGGAAAGGACCGGCAGTCAAGAAGAAGTCCCCCTCCCCCATCACCATCACGGACGTGACGGTCAAAATGCCTTCTCGGATCTGGAGTCATCCTGAGCCGTATCAGGTGGCCGGATATCACATCTCCCTCATCCCCGAGGACGACAAGGAGCGCGTCGAGGGGAATCTGTATGAGCATTCGAATTACGCTATTCAGTGCCTCTCTCGGGTATTTTCCTTATGTTTCAACCGTCCTAATGTTGTCCTTTCCTTTAGCTTTACTTATGTTTTCCTTATTCATCTTCAACGTCTTTTTCCGCAGTTTTGGCTGCAGCGCTTCCTTGCCTCGAGGAAGGGATTAAGGCTCCTGTCGTCTCCACTAAGTCCCTCGAGGACAAGTGCGAGGCTCAAGGCCAAGAAATCGAGGCGCTGAAAGAGGATCTGGAGGCCTCAAAGGCCCTCGTTGATAAGCTGAAGGCCAACAAGACTGTGCTCAGGCATCTGAATGACAAGATGAAAGGCGACCTCGACAAGGCTCGCGATGAGATCATGGTCGAGAGGGAGAATGGCGTTGAGGAGGGGCTTAGGACGTTTTTTAAGTCCCCCATGGGTGCCATCTTCCTTGAGACCTATCGCCAAGAGGTCGTCAAGGCTTTCTGCAACTCCCCTGCCTTCCTCGACAAGCTCTGCCCTGCTGTCGTCCAATACTTCGATTATGATTTTGACGCATGGGCGGCAGTAGTAGAGGGGTTTGAGCTTGCTGGGAAACTCGACCGCGAGGCAGTTAAGGAGACGCTCCCCGACCTCGAGGGTTATGAGGGTGACTTGTCTCTTCCAGATGACTACCCATGGTGGTCAGGACTAAAGGCTTGGGCCATTCATAAAGCTGGCCTCAGTGCGCAACTCAAGGTTCCCCCTGCCCCCCTGGTTGGTTCGACCGAATAAGTCAGGCCAGAGAGGGTTGGTTACGAGGAGGAGGTCGAGGTGCAGGGGACTAAGCCGCTTGTCGATAGGGATGCCGAGAAAGAGAACCCTGAGAAGTCTACTACCGTTGTGATGGAAGGTGGAGACGACATTGCTGAGAAGCCAGATACCGACTCTCAGGGTTTATCTAATTTGGGGTTGTGCCAATGTTATGGTAGCTGTTTGTTTTGCTTTATTTCTGTTTTTTTGCTATTGTAACACTCGGCCTATTTTTCGGAGTTGTAAAGGTCGAGGTGAATCGGATGTAATAAACTCTTCTTATTAATATAATGCCTGTCTTTTCTTTGCTGTTTGCCTTGTTTATTGTACTTCCTTCAATTCTCGCTTTCTCGAGTTATTGCGTTTGCTTTGATTCAAGTTATCTTGTTGTTGGTTACCTTTTTCTTATATCTTCTCCCCAACCCTTTTTGCGAGATGGTCGAAGTCGAGCAATAGTTTTAGCAGCTTCGTAGCTGATAATCGTAAGTTTTTCAACTCGTCTTCTCTCCAACCCTTCTTGCGAGCCGGTCAAAGTCAAACAATAGTTTTAGCAGCTTCGTAGCTGATAAACATAAGTTTTTCGACTTGTCTTCTCCCCAACCCTTCTTGCGAGCTGGTCGAAGTCGAGCAATAGTTTTAGTAGCTTCGTAGCTGATAAACGTAAGTTTTTCAACTCGTCTTCTCCCCAACCCTTCTTGCGAGCTGGTCGAAGTCGAGCAATAGTTTTAGCAGCTTCATAGCTGATAAACGTAAGTTTTTCAACTCATCTTCTCCCCAACCCTTCTTGCGAGCTGGTCGAAGTAGAGCAATGATGTTAGTAGCTTCGTAGCTGATAAACACGAAGTTTTTCAACTCGCCTTCTCCCCAACCCTTCGTGCGAGCTAGTCAAAGTCGAGCAACGGTTTTAACAGCTTCATAGCTGTTAAACGTAAGTTTTTCTACTCGTCTTCTCTCCAACCCTTCATTGCGAGCTGATCGAAGTCGAGCAATGATATTAGCAGCTTCGTAGCTATCTCGATATTCTTCGTGTAGATGTGTGTTAAGTTGGTTGTACGAGATTTTTCATTTTTTAAGTGTGACAACTGCACAATTGTGTAAATCGATATCATGGGTGTGAGCTTTGTAATGTGCTCGAGATTCCACTCGAGAATTTCAACTTTATAGTTGTGTTAGTCGACTTCGTAGTCGAAGGCTTCGTAGCCTGCTCGAGATTCCACTCGAGAGTTTACAACTTCGTAGTTGTGTTAGTCGACTTCGTAGTCGAAGGCTTCGTAGCCTGCTCGAGATTCCACTCGAGGGTTTACAACTTCGTAGTTGCGTTAATCGACTTCATAGTCGAAGGCTTCGTAGCCTGCTCGAGATTCGACTCGAGAGTTTACAACTTCGTAGTTGTGTTAATCGACTTCGTAGTCGAAGGCTTCGTAGCCTGCTCGAGATTCCACTCGAGAGTTTACAACTTCGTAGTTGCGTTAATCGACTTCGTAGCCTGCTCGAGATTCCGCTCGAGAGTGTACAAATTCGTTGTTGTTTGAGTTGATTTCATAATCATTAGAGAGTTAGCCGACTAAATAGCCATTTCGAAAATTTAATTTTTCACGCAATCATAATAAAGTCGACGCATAAACATAAGAGACATAATTGAAGCATAAACTTTGAGATTCATTTCATCATTGAATTCGATTCAAACATTGTTCAGTACAAAAAGAAGTTTGAAACATTGCCTTAGGCGTAAAAGCGTTTGAGATGGATCACGTACCAGGATCGTGGGAGTTATCGACCTTCTCCATCCTCGAGTTCGTATGCACCCCTCTCGAGCACCTTTGTGATAGTATAGGGTCCTTCCCAGTTAGCTTCGAGTTTCCCGACATGTTTGAGAGCGTCGACTCGCTTGAGGACGAGATCCCCAACTTGAAAACGTCTGGTTCGGACCTTCTTGTCGAATGCTGCTCGCATAATCTGTTTGTATTCAATGGATCGCACCAAGCTTCCTCTCGTCCTTCTTCAATTAGGTCGAGGGCCTCTTCGATCATCTCCTCATTTTTCTTTTCTTCATAAAATGTCGACCTGTGAAAGTCTAGGCCGACTTCTACCGGCAGCAGTGCATCCATCCCGTAAACCATGTGAAACGAAGATATTCCCGTCGAGCTTCTAGGTGTCATCTTATAGGCCCATAGGACTGTTGTCAACTCGTCGACCCAGGCTCCTGATGCCTTCTCCAATCTCTTCTTCAACCCTTGGAGAATTGTTCGATTTGTTACCTCGACTTGCCCGTTTGCTTGCGCGTGTGCGACCGAAGCAAACCATTGTTTAATTCCCATGTCGAGGCACCAAGCTTGGATTCGCCTCCCTTGGAATTGATTTTCATTGTCTGAGATCAGCACCTTTGGAGTTCCGAATCGACAGCAGATATAGTTGAATAAGAATTGTATTATCTTTTCTTCGGTAATTCGAGCCAAGGGTTCCGCCTCGACCCACTTGCTAAAATAGTTGACTGCGACCACTAAGAATTTTCTCTGTCCCGTCCCCATCGGCAACGGGCCCACCAAGTCGATCCTCCATTGGGCAAAGGGAATTGGGGAGCTGATGTCGTCATGTACTCGGCTGGAATAGGGGTAACTTGGCCGTGTCGCTGGCATTTATCGCATTCTCGCACAAGTTTTTCTGCCATCGTCCGCATCTTAGGCCAATAATACCCTGCTCGCAGTGCTTTACCCGTTAGGGCTCGAGATCCCACATGTGCTCCGCAACATCCTTCATGGATTTCTTTTAGAACATGAATTCCTTCTTCTTCGGAAACACACCGCAAATGAGGCCCAACTAGCGACTTCTTATATAGGATCCCGTCAACCTCGAAATACTTGCTTAAATATCGAGCCATCTTTTCCGCCTCTTGTTTGTCTCCTGCAGGGACTCGACCCTGCAAGAGTTCGCGAATCGATTTCCTCCAATCATCCTTTTCGTCGACTTCCATTGCCTCACTTAGAACACTTCCTTCCAAGTGCATTGTAGTGATATGATTTCCTACCTTTCCTTCGTTTGAGCTTGCAATCCTTGCGAGCCAGTCGGCTCGTTTGTTTTCTTCTCGCGGGACTTGTGTCAATTCGAACTTCTCCAGGCCTTGTATGAGGCTTTGAATCTCCTCGACATACTTCATCATTCTATCTTCCTTAATTTCACAATTTCCCAGCACTTGTCCGACGACGGGTTGTGAATCAGAATGCGCTGCGATCTCTGTCGCTCCGTCACTGATTGCTAGTTGAATCTCTTTGATTAGTTCTTCATATTCGGCTTCATTGTTTGAGGCTTTGAACCCCATTCTAATGGCGAAGTCGAGCTGCTCACCCTCGGGGGATACGAGGACAACTCCCAGACCGGATCCCTTGGCCGCAGAGGATCCGTCGACATGCATTATCTATTTTCTTTCCTCTCCTTTGGTACCTTCTTGAATAAAATCTGCCAAAGCTTGGGCTTTTATGGCTCGTCTCGGTTCGTATCTGATGGAATATTCACTCAACTCAACTGCCCACTTTACGAGTCGACCTGAGACAGTAGGTCAACCCAATGTTTCTCCCAACGGGAAATTTGTTCTCACAACTATCGTATGATTCAGAAAATATGGCCTCAGTTTTCTTGCCGTTATGACCAATGTCAGGGCAGCTTTCTCGACTTCAGGATATCTCGTCTCCGCACCTTGGAGTACTCGACTTATATAATAGATCGGCTGTTGAGAACTTCCATCTTCCCGCAACAACACTGAACTTAAAGAAAACTCCCCTACCAAAATGTACAATACCAATTCGTCACCTGGTTCTGGTTTGGTCAACAAGGGCAACTCGCTCAGAAACTCCTTCAATTTTTCAAAGGCCATCTGCGCCTCGTCACTCCATTTGAGAACCGTCTTCTTCTTGAGTAATTTGAAAAAAAGAAAACTCCTCTCAGCCGCTCGAGCAATGAATCTGCTCAGGCCCGCAATCCTCCCCGTCAAAACTTGTACTTCTCTGATGTTTCGCGGTGGGGCCATGTCGAGTATAGCCTTGTGGGGCCATGTCGAGTATAGCCTTCACCTTGTCTTTGTTTACCTCGATTCCTCGTTCTGTTACAATGTGGCCAAGAAATCATCCCGCCCTTACTCCAAAGGCGCATTTGCTCGGGTTCAACTTCATCCCAAACGTCTTAAGGGTTTTGAATGTTTCCCTTAAGTCGTCTGGGTGTGAAGTCGAGGATTTGCTTTTCACCAAAATATCATCAACGTACACTTCCATATTTCGACCAATTTGAGGTTTGAACATGCGATCCATCAATCGTTGGTAAGTTGCTTCTGCATTTTTTAGGCCAAAGGGCATGACGACATAGCAATATGTCCGCTTGCTCGTCACAAAACTCACTTTACTTTGATCCTCTGGGGCCAAGGGAATTTGGTGGTACCCTTGAGATGCGTCCATCATGCCCAACAATTCGCAGCCAGCTATGGAGTCGACTAGCTGGTCGATTCTTGGCAAAGGATAATGATCTTTTGGGCACGCCATGTTTAAGTCGCGAAAGTCGATGCATATACACCATTTGTTTAGTGCTTTCCTCACCATCACCGTGTTGGATATCCATTCAGGGAATTGGATTTCTTTGATATGTTTGGCTTTCAGCAGCTTATCCACCTCGACTTCAATCGCTTTGTCGATTTCAGCGCCATGGTGCCTGAGTCGCTGTTTCACAGGTTTTCTGAGGGGGTCGACATTGAGTTTGTGTTCCATGACATCTGGATCGATTCCCGTCAGCTCTTCAGGGGAAAAAGCAAATATCTCCCTGAATTCTCTTAACAACTCCACCAGCTGTTTTCGCAATTCATACTCCAGTTCCTTTCCGACCTTAGTGGTTTGGTCCTCCCTTTCGCCGATTTGGATCTCCATGAGCTCTCTCCATGGGGCTCGAGGTCGCTTCCTCTCGGCCGTTTTTCGCTCGTCATTGGCTTCTTCCCCTCCTTAATCTCAGCCCGCTAGTTAGTTTTCACCGCAATTTGATAGCATGTTCTTGACAACTTCTGGTCCCCTCGAGCCTCTCCCACTCGATCTCCGACGGGGAACTTCAACTTCATGTGGTAAGTTGACATCACTGCTTGGAAGGCATTGAGCGCCGGCCTCCCGAGAATCACGTTATATGCCGACTCGACGTCAACCACCACAAACCTTACCATCTTCACCTTCCTTAAGTCACCCTCCCCTAGGATGACAGCGAGCGTGGTTTCTCCTAGGGGAGCGACTTCTGATCCATTGAATCCAAAGAGTGACGTGTGTAGGGGTGTAAGCTCGATGTCGAGCTCCATCCTTTTGAAACATTCATAGAAAATCACGTTCACTGAGCTTTTTGTGTCGACAAACACCCTTTGCACCTCGTACCTCGATATCCGTGCGGGTATCATTAGGGCATCATTATGTGGTCTCTCGACTTCCCCCACGTCAGCAGGTCCAAAGTTCATCACCAGTCCACTCTCGTCGACCTGCTGCACCTCGACTTTTGCATATTGGCCTCGAGCATACGCCTTTCTCGCTCGATTGGAATCTCCATCTGTCGACCCTCCGAAAATCATATTAATCACTCTCCTTTTCGGTGGAAGTTCCTCCTTCTCTGGTGATCTTGCCCTCTTGCGAGGGCTTTTGCTTCTTTCTCTCCTCCTGCTCGACCTCTCGCGGTCCTTGTATATGAACTCCTTCAAGTGACCCGCCTTTATCAGCCTCTCGATTTCGTCTTTTTGATGTCTGCAATCATCAGTGTTGTGTCCATAATCTTTGTGGAATCGACAGTCTAAGTTACTTTTGGGCTTTATTGGTCCATCCCTTCTCATCCTTGGCCACCTCACGACATCCTCTCGGATCTCCCTCTCCATCACTTCTAGAATTCTCACGTGAGGGGCCGACAGGGGTGTGTATTGAATCGGCCTCCATCCTCTAGATCGTCTTTCACCCCTGTCAGCTCGTGGTGATCCTCTTCTTTCCCCTGTCGAATGAATCTTTTTCTCCTTCTTGTCGTCTCGACTTTCGACATGAGACATTTTTATACTTTGTTGATAGTCGATTTCTGCTTCTTTGACATTCATGTACTTCGCACACCTTCCCAACACGTCGTCGAAACTCCTACCATGTCATTTGGCCAAAGAGTTCTAACATAACCCTGGTAGTAGTCCCCTTGTCAGTCCTCCTGATTTGATTTCCTCTGTTGCCGTCGGGCACTCGACACACGCCTTTGTAAACCTTGCCACATACTCTCGCAGCGACTCGCCCTTCTTCTGCTGCATGCTAATCAACGAGAGGTAGGACTTCTCCTGCACCCTCACGCTTGCAAACTGATTGAGAAAACTCGAGCTGAAGCCATCGAAGTCCTTAATCGACCCAGCTGGTAGTTGGCGAAACCAGTCCTGGGCCGACCCTGTCAGAGTCGTCAAGAAAGTGCAACATTGCACCGGGTCATTGTAGCGGTAGAGCACTGCCATGTTCTCAAAACTCCTCAGATGTCGAGACAGGTCAGTGGAGCATCATACCATATGTTTAACTCCCTGAAGCCTTTAGGTAAGTCGGCTCTCAGGATTTGATGCGAGAATGGATGTTCCTTTGCTCCTCTACTCTTCCTTCCCCCGACTCGAGCCTGCAAATTGCGGACCTGGGCCAACAACTGCTCCAATGTTTCGTCTCTTGCTTGCGGATTGATAGTTCGAATGGAGGACTCCTCCTCGTCCGTCCGCCTATTTTGTTGCACATTTGATTGGGCCTGCTTCTCAATACGAGGCTGTTGCTCGACCCGCTGGTTCTGCTCGACATGAATGTTCTGCTCGACCCGCGGATTCTGCTCGACCTGCGCTACCTGCTTCATCTGGGCGGCCACAGCTTCGGCGATCATCTTTTGCATTTCGCTCCTCGTCACCGTCAGAGTATGCTCCTCGACACGGGATTGCGTCTGCGTCTACTCCAGCACCTCCTGGATCTACTTTCCCTCGTGTCGAGACATCTCCATTGGTTCCTTCTCTCCAACATTTGGGTTAGGGTTTTGATTTGTTCCTATCTAGGTCAACACTTGCATCTTCACTCCGGGTGGAGTGATGGGTGTTTCTCCACCCAGAGTCAACCCCGGTGGTAGAGGCCCTCCAAATGGTGGCATTCCCATCATCTGCATCACTGGGTGTCTAGGGGTGGAAAATGGTGGTGGCCTCTTGTCCGTCCATGCTCCCCTAAACTCCTCATTCAAGTTCCTCTACAAACCTTCCTTCTCAGCCATCAGCAAACAGATCGGAGCTAGGTGTGAAGCTCTTACTTCCTTCAAGAACTCCCCACAGACGGCGCCAATATGATGGGTCTACTTCTAGATTTGAAGAGAACCGATGGATTTGAGCTCAGATCTGCTTGAACCGCCTCTGAATCGTTGCTAGACCGAGAGAATACCTGCAAAAACTCAACGCCGGAGGTGTTTTTGGCGTAGAGCCTCCGACGCTCAAGTCAGTATGAGAGTGATGAAGAGAGGCTGCGCAGCAGCTATGGGGGAGAGTGGAGAGTGAATGAGAGTTAGGATTTACGGTTACCTCATCTCCTTTATATAGGAGTAAATTGTTACTTGAAGTACCCTAAATGCCCAAGTCGGTGGACCTAAAAGGTCTAAATTGCCCCGGTCGATTCGTCTCCCCTCTTTGCTGAGTCATCTCAAGATTCCTTCTTATCCAATGAAGGACAAGAGGTTACAAGAAATATTACAAGTGTATTGAGTCGTTGATGTTCCTCTCATCCTGAGGTATAAGGAGTCGACATCGAGCATGGACGAGTCAACCTCGGGATCTTCTGATTATCCGGAAGCTACGCCTTTGCTGGTCTTCTCAAGCGAATGTTGACTACCTGGGAGTCGACTAAAATTAAGTCGACTTCTTCAAGTCGACTTTGTGTGATATCTGCCCCCTTCTCGTTGTCCATCTTGTGAAGAGCCGACTTTGGGGAAGTCGACTTGAGCATGTCGATGCAATCATGTCGACGTGCGAGTGGTTCGAACGATTCATCGATCGAGTAGGGAGCCTTTGGACCGGAATATCCTTATATGGCTATATCACTTATTTTTTTAAAATTGACTATGATTGTCTATGTGAACTTTTTAGTTGCTTACTTTATATATATATATTTTTTTTTTGACAAGTAATGTATTACACATGAATCCCTTCAAATTATTATTATTATTATTTTCTTTTTAGTTGAGTTGAAGACATTTGCGTCGAAAGAAAAATTGATTAATTAACTCGTACCATTTTCAAATTGAGTCGGAACAATCTCCCCTAAAAATATGCACTAATGTAATTACTAAACAATAAATTTGACTAAAATAGACATTCTTAATTAAGTGTAGTGTTTTGAATAAGTAATACAAAAAATATCTATATATATAATTTGGAGCAACACATCATTTAATTTTATTATCCTGCATTTAATTATATTATCCCGCAAAAAACTTCAGCATTTAATTTTATTAGTTTTCATTTCCCGCCTAAAGCAGTTACAAATTCTCTTATTTAATTTTATTAATGTGCATTTAATTACATTATCCTCTTATGAGTTATGAATTTTGCTGTAATTACCATTTCTCTTATTTACTCAGAAAGATTAAGAATGTATATAATTACTTTTTGTTCTTATTAACTATTTATATTGGTTAAATAATTTAATTTTTTTTACTTGCTTAGCTGAAAAAAATATCTGATCTTGATGAACTTTTTTTGCTTTTTTTTTTTTTNNNTGGTTTTTGTTGTAATTGCACTTTCCATTTATTCCCTACAAAATTCAAGAATGGTATTTTTTTATTTACTTTTTTTGTTGCTTTATTTTTTTATTTTTTACTTTTTTTGAGTGCTTTAACCTCACACATCCTTAAAATTAAAGTAAAATATTTAATAATCAACTTAAATGAATATTAAAACTTTTTATTAACAAATCTGTGAATAGAAACTAGTACGTACCCCGTGCGATGCACGGGACAGAAATATTAAATGAGTTATTTTCACAAGCTTTGTCCGTTTAAGTATATAAAGAAATACGGTTATCATCTATTTTCGACCTCTTTTAATTAGCGTTAACCGTAATAAACAATAAGGTTACAATCTATTTTGTATCTCTTTTAATCATCGTTGTTTTTGTAGTCAAAACATTAAATATGAGCATGTTAAGGCTAACTTGTAAAATAGTTAATATATTATCTCACTAACACATTTATACTAATATAAATTTGATTTTAGTTCAGCTTAGTGAAAGAAGTGGCCTTCCTCCAACAATCGAACAAGCCACGGTGTCTCCCTTCACTTCAGATCAGATATGTCATTCGACGCTGGCGCCAAACCGCTAGAATGTCGACAATTTCGATCATTTCAGGATTCCAACTAGATTAGATGTTTAGCAGGCCCGGAGTAAAAGCCCCTTTTCGAGGCTCTGGTTTCTGGTTCTTTCTTATGCCTTTTCATTCCTTTTGTATCCCTGTAGCTAGCTTTTTTCATCGCCTTAGCTGTGCTATTCATCCCTTTAGCTGTTCTTAGTTATGGATGGGCTTTTCTTCCTGGTGCTTCCTTTCCTGCGCTTCAAAGCTCTTAGTGTATAAATATTTTACAAAATATACACATGTTTTTTTTAGAATTTAATTTTGTATATTAATTAAACAACTTTGATTTAGAAAATGCCAAAAACTCAATCCCTTCTATGATCAAGATTTTTCTAATTCGCATTATAAGGATTTATAGTTAATTTAGCATACTGTGCAATGAAAATATATTTTACAAGAATAAAATTATAGAAATAAATCAAAATAGAAAAATAAAAAATAAATAATAATGGGTGCCAATAATATATAAATAAATTCTAAAAGTAGTTAATATATTTAAATTTTAATTTTTTACAATTAGTAAAACTATTTAATGTATCTGGTCATTATCTCTTAAATGGTAAATTATATTAATTTGAAGAACAGTTTATTTTTATATAACAAAATAAAGCTTAAGAAAAAAATATATTGGCAAAGATTAATTCACCAACTTGATTTTGTCTGATTACTTGGAAAAAAATTATACCTAAATATTTGTGAAAAAAAATAATATTATGGGTAGAACTTAAAATATGATGTAATATTTATCTTGACAAAAATATTATCAACATGGATCATGGAAATCAATCTTGTAATTTATTATAATGAATACCAATGAAAGGATTACAAATATTAATGCATATGGAAGCAATTAATGCATATATTTAAAAAGTTTCCAAAAATAGTATGCATTAAATGATTCCTAATTTTTTGGCTACTATTTTTAGTAAATGGAAATTCTTATTATATATATATAGATGTGGTGCACGTAAAGATCTTTTTAATTTTTATTATTTTTTAATTTGAAAACGGGACATATGGCTCATATTTATGTGAAGATCGACTGTTGCAACCGAACAACATGTATATTTTTCAGAAAACCATTAGAACATCATGAAATAGAACAAGATCCATTCATGTTTTGCAAAAACAAATATATGTTTTGACCAGAAAACATCAAATTGTGTAATTTCAAAATTTTTGAAAGAAAACAACGAAACAAACACTAAAATAAGATTTTATATCTAATCTACTTTTGAAATCAACTGAGAACATGACTTTTTTTTCAAAAAAAAAAAATCATATATTCTCAACAAAATAGTGATGACAACTTAAAACCACCCTATTGAACCATTTTCTTATGATTCATTGAAATATGTTAGCAAAATAGGGACGACAACTTAAAATCAAAACAAAAAAAAATATCAAATAGACTTTTGAAATTAACTAAAAACATGATTTTACAAAAAAAAGTCATAAATTCTTAACAAAGATTATAGATCTTGATAGATCCATACTATAATCGCCCGATTGAACCATTTTCTTATGATTCATTGAAGCATTTTAGCCAAATAGGGACAAATAACCTTAAATCGAAACAAAAAATTCTAGATCTTGATAGATCTGTTATGTAATCGGACGATTTGCAGTTTTTTACTATGGTTTAGTAGAACGAGATTGTAAAATCGGAATGATTTTGATGTTATATCTCTGTTTTGTTTGAAATTTTCTATTTTTCAAATAAAAAAAAATTAGAATTTGATCGGAATATCTCTCCAAAAAAACAAAGAAAAGGGTATGATTATCGACAAAAATTGATAAGAAAAATGAGATCTTGGATATTTTTGACAAAGAGAAAATATGCGTGATCCGCCGATAAAAAGAGATAAATGAGCTTGAATCATGAAATATTTGGATAATTTAAGTCGTGCGTTTTGTAACCTTTTTTTTTTTTGGTAACTGGTCTTATGCGATACTTCGAAGAACCATGGCTCCATACCCCTGATGAACAGGAGCTTCGCCAGTTACCTGATTCTCTTATTTTAAATAAAAAATTATGCATTGGGTTCAATTTAAAAATTATTTTTTTGGGCTTTACCAAATCGGGNTTTTTTTTTTGCCAAAACGATAGAGAGATTATCATATAACTCAAAGGGGACATAGTCCTAATACAATGTACAAACCAAACAACTAAACCGAAGTAGAAACAATGGAAGACACACCCGAAAGTGGTCTAGGGCCTCAACAAGAGGACCAACAACAATAACAAAAAATAGTCCAAGGAGCAATTTCCTTCTACTGCCAAAGCCTAGCAAGGGAACTTACTCCTGAAAAATGAAATACAAACTAAACAAAGCAAATCAAAAACTATTGGCTGAGGAGAATTGAATCCAATCTGAGTGAGCAATTTTAGTCACATTTGCTTCTGGAATGAGAGAAGCTTGGAACACCCACAAGTTCCTTGACTTCCAAAGCCACCAAAGGATATAAGTTGATAATTGGATCCTTGCCTCGGTGACTTCAGTGTAGTCAAGGGAGCAGATTTTGTACCACCATTCTTTAAAGGAGTCTGCATGAGTCTGCACTGCTGTTGAAACCATGCCAGGAGACTGGAGCAATATCCCAAACCCTACAAGCTCTAGGACATGATAGAAGAACATGATCTATGGTTTCAGAAGTCTAACCACAGATTGAGCAGATATGGTCTATATCAATCTTCTTCTTCCTGAGAAGGCTAGCGACTGGAAGAGTGCCATTATTTGTTCAATAGATAATTTTGATCCAAATGTTTACATTTGCTGACAAATATAATAAATTCAGCACACATATTATTATTTTTTATTTGTTTGAGGGTACTGTTCAAGTTTCAGCGCAGACAATTTTCTATCATGGTCTCCTATACTATGACGATCAACAAGAGTCAATACCAGTCTCTCTCACACGTCCGCTTAGTCTTGAAGAACCCTGTTTTCAGTCATGGACAGTTGTACGTTGCTCTTTCTAGAGTCACTAAAGGGAAGGGTTTGAAGATAATGATATGGGGTGATGGTGATTCCGACGATAAGAAAACCATGAATGTTGTATACAAATAAATATGTTTAATAAAATTTAGAATCATTTTCTTAATACATATCTTTTTTTCATGAATTAAATTAGGTTATGCATTTTTGGTTTTTCTTTTTATATTGTTATCTTTTCTACGTATTTTTCTCCGTGATCAGTAGTATGAAACAATCACGACTATCAATATTAATATTATTAATGAGTAGGATTGGTTCCTAGTTCTTACACTCACATAGAATTCTCATTAGAACTCTCTCTCTCTCTCTCTCTATATATATATATATATATCTATATATATATATCTATATATATATATAGATGAGATTATATGAGAATGATAGATAGTGAAAGAAATGAGATTAAATATGTACCATTGGATTCAACGTATCAAGGGTTATGATGTAGTCAAAATTAATTATGGCAGTTTCGTAAATAAGAGTTCATTTCATGGTCAAAAAATACACATCAACCACTAACAAGGGCATAAGGGTAATTACTCATTCATATTAAATCCCAAGGAGGCCCCACCACTACTACCAACAAACATACCTTTCTCTCACACCCGCACACACACACACACACGTTCGCCATCGCCCTTCACGCAAGACACCAGTCCCTGCCATCACCGCACACTAGTCCGTCTGCGACGTTGCCATTGTCTCTAACCTTGCTGGAAGCAAAACTCGTCGCAGTCAACAACATCCAACAGCTCTGCAACCCCTGCTGCTAGTCCCACTGATCCTGCCACCTGATGCCCGCATCCCCGCCTCCGCCACAACCTTCATCTTCTGCCACTGTTATCATCGGAGTACAAGGCGTCGTTGGAGAATTAGAAAGCTTGGCTTGGTCAGAGACAAAGCGTGACAGGCGTGACGCCTGGGTTGGGCGGGATGGCGGATCTGGTGGTGGACGAAGGGGTGTGGTGGCATCAGGCGGCTGTGCTGGTTGCCGGCATGGGTCGAGCTTGTGTGTGTGTGTGTGTCTGAAAAATGTGTGAACTGTATGTGAGTTGGGCTTTATTTTTGAGAATTTGATAAGAAATAGGGACTTGATTGCAATTTTATAAATTTTGATACATTACAATTTGGTACTTGGGTCAAATTTGTTTAATATTTTTATTTAATTGTTAACTTTTTTTGGCCGAAATTAAATAATATTTTCTTAAAAAATGTATATAAATAATAATAATAATAATATAT
>BKCP01007848.1:251831-343593 GCA_008636005.1 Striga asiatica | reverse complement strand
TGCATAGTATATATATATATATATATATAGATTTCTAGTACATTAGACCTTTTATCTTCGAGTGAGGCAATTGTTAAACAAATTTAAATGGCTAGACAACTATATCTTTCTAATATGCATTTTACGGTTGAACCAGTAAAAACTGGTCACAAATGGTCAAAATCAGTCAAGTTTTTCTTTTTAAAAAAATAAATTTTAATTCATTTAAAAATACTTTTAATATAAATAAAAAATACATATTTAAATATAATAGGTACATATAATCTTATATTAGTTAGTTTAAGTATTTGAATGTTTTAAATTAGATTAATATTTAAGTAACAAAGTCTTATTTATAAATTTTATTATATAATTACAAATATCAATAAACTAAATACCGATCCAACTGGTTCAACTACTGGTCAGATCAGTGAACCATTGAACCAGTAGTTTGACCGGTCCAATTTTCAGAACATTGGTTTTTATAGTATCTTTTTATTATTATTTTTATTCTTATTTTCAAGAATGACAGAGGAACTATCATATAACTCAAAACGAACAAAGTTCGAATACATGGTCCAACATACAAACTACAATCGAAACATAAAAAATGAGAGGCGCACCATAATGTGGCCTAGTACCTCAACAAGAAAAATCCTGAGATGGATGTCCAAACCAAAAAAATAAAAAAATAAAATAAGATAGACTTCCTACCACTGCAATGAAGCCTAGCAAGAAGCCTACCTTCTACAAAAAAGAAAAAGCAAACTAAGAACCTGAGGAAAAAGAAAGCCAATCTAACTGAGCTACTTTAATCAACATGAATTCTAGCATAAGAGACTTTTGAAAAATCCAAATGTTCCTAGACTTTCAAAGCCACCAAAAGATGTATGTTAATAGTTGAATCCTAGCTTCGGCCACTTCAGAGTGATCTAGTGAACAAACTTGAAACCATCATGCTTTGAATGAATTTGTACAATGGAGAAGACCATCCCAATGCACATGAGATAACCTCCAAGCCTGGATATATAGCTCTAGTACAAGAAAAAAAAAACATGTTCAACCGTCTCTATAGTCTCACCACAGATTTCACATATGGGATCAATGTTCACTTTTCTTTTCTTCAGATGGCTTGCCACAAGTAGTGTACCTGAAAGACATTTCCACAAAAAATGCTTCAGTTTCCCTGCAATTTTTAGCTTCCAGTATCTAAATTGAATGGTCTTACTGAGTGATAAGTCGAAAATACGTGCTACTTTTGTAATGTAACTGAGGAAATATGTTGGATATTTGTGCTTAATTAATTTATTTTCGACCTTAACTTATAATCTCGAGTGGAAACTACTATTGTTGGAATTTTGTGTGCAGTTGATCATTATAACCAACATGGCAACAGTGGAATTTTGATGGACATGGCAATGTTGGACTTCTAAGGAAAAGACAGTGCTGCGAGTTATTTTGGATGTGGGCCTATTATTGCTGGGCCCATTATTGCTACTAAAGGACAGCCGTAATAGAAGCAGCTGATATCAGATTTTAGGAGACCTACACTGAACAGAACGAATAGTCGCAAGGGAGTAGACAAGGAGGAATTGGACGCCACCAGCAGCCTTAAGAAAACACTCTCTTCTCTTTGTTCTATTTTTCTTCGACACTTTTGTTAGACTCTATGGAAGCCCTGCGCGGCTAATTCTCTTTTGCTACGGTTGGATACGATTGAAACCCCGAACTTAATACTGTGAGATCTAATTAGTTTTTATCAATTAATTCATATTTCGTATTAATTGTTTTGTGTGTTTATGTTTATGATTTTGTGTTAGGATCGTAGCCTGATCAACTATTGTCTTGTGCACTTAATCTATTGCTTGGTAGATATTGAGTCGGATTTAGACAATTTATTTATCGTAAGAAGCAACTAAGTGTGGTGATTGACCGGATTTAGGCGTTATCATTCTTGGGCAAAATAGTTATACAAGTTAACATTTGATGGATTAGTTATTTGTTGCTTGTGTTGTCGGGCTCTACTTCTTAATGCTATTGCTAGGATAATCTTACACGATGTTGGGAATTGCTTAGTAATAAGGGTTGTGTAGAAGGATTTATTTTGCATAGCCAATTTAGGAGTCAGAATTCATCATTCAACGGCATCTACGTATTTATGAGTTGATAATATTTGCATCGAGGATCAGTAGAATAATTCGGGGTGGAAATCAGTTCAACCGGAGCACTTTGGTAATATTTTTCATCTTCATCTTGTTGCTTGCGAATCTCTTGTTCAAGAATTGTTTACTATTGCTTTCTTTATTTTCTTGTTAATTAGATAATTAGGATTAAAAACCAATTCTCCCCCATTTTAATCACACAGTTACAGTCATTTAATTATATTATTCCCCGTGGATACGATCCTTGCTCACGCTATTACATATTTTTAAGCAAGGTTAATTTGGGTGCCTACGACAGCACGACCAAATTTTGGCGCCGTTGCCGGGGAATTATTTTTATTAAATCTTTGATTGTGTGATATTATTATTAATATTAATATTAATATTAATACTATTATTATTTTTAGTTCTCTTGTCTTTTCTCTGCTATCTTCTAATTTTCTAACACCTTGGTTAGTTTGATTTTTATTTTCTTGGCAGTTGATGCTCGGGACGCGTTCGAGTGTTCCCGAAGATATTCAATTCGACCCAGAAATTGAGAAAACAGCTAAGAGGTTGAGAATAGAAGCAAGGCGGAGGGCAGCCCCTATAGACGAGGGGACACTTACCAGCTTATTCGAGATTAACAGTGATTCGGAAGAGGACTTTGAAGAAAAGGACTTGGACGTGGTCCAGATCGCGAATGCGAATAGAACATTAAAGGAGCTTGCAGCTCTTAATTTGAATATTCAGCCCCTTTGCATTTCTTTCCCTGCTATAGATGATAACATTACTTTTGAATTGAAATCTGGGCGAATTCATTATTTACCTTCGTTTTATGGTCATGCAGGTGAGGACCTATACAAGCACTTGAAGGAGCTCCACTTGGTTTGCACGAGCATGAAGCCAACGGGTATCACAGAAGACAAATCAAGTTGCGAGCCTTCCCTTTTTCATTGAAGGATGCGGCTAAGGATTGGCATTACTACCTTCCGTCGGGCTCAATTGAAACTTGGGAGGTAATGGAACGACTTTTCCTGGAGAGATACTTTCCGGCATCCCGAGCTGCCAACATACGTAAGGAGATATGCGGAGTGCGACAATTACATGGAGAGAACTTGTACGAGTATTGGGAGCGTTTCAAGAAACTGTGCGCGAGCTGCCCGCAACATCAAATTAGCGAGCAACTACTGATCCAATATTTTTACGAGGGCCTGGCATTGATGGACAGGAACATGGTTGATGATGCAAGTGGTGGAGCTCTTGTCGATAAGACACCGGCTGAAGCGAGTCGTATAATTGCCACCATGGCGGCTAACTCACAACAATTTGGCACCCGTAATGATGTGACACTTAAAACGGGGACGGTAGCAAATAACTCTATTGTAGAGGAAAAGCTAATGGAACTTACAACTCTGGTGAAACAATTAGCTATTGGAGGAACCAAGCCAGTGAAGCCTTGCCGAATATGTGCTACCACCGTAAAATCGAGGCACATGCAAATGCGGTCGGTACAAACGGGAACTTTCCTAGGAAGCAACACTATGGTCCATTCTCGAGTACATACAATCCAGGTTGGCGCGATCACCCAAATTTGAGGTACGGGAACTCGTTTTACCAACAGCCCGACCCAAACCATGGCGGGAGTTTCCAGCAACATCCCACTCAAGTATTTCGCAGACAAGCACCGCCCGAACAGCCCCCTAACTCTGATTCTGGCACCTCTTTGGAAGATATCGTGAAGCAACTAGTCTCCAGTACTCTCCAATTTCAAAAAGAAACCAAGGTGAGAATCCAGACCCTTGAAACTCAAGTAACCCAGCTCGCGACCTCTGTGAATCGGTTGGAGGCACAAGTTAGTGGAAAACTCCCTTCTCAACCTGAGGTAAACCCTAAGAATGTGAGTTCCATGATTTTACTAAGTGGCAAAGAGTTGGAGCAGATAAAGGAAAATTCACACGCACAGTAGTTTGAAGCAGCAGGTTCGGATAACCAACATGGCCATGTCGCTGACCATGTTCATAGTGAAACTGAAGTGGAGATGAAAACTAAACTGAGGACAAAAACTGACCTGGGAGCTGAAGGAGAAAGCGATAAGGCAAAGAAGAAGCCGACGTATTCCGAGTACAAACCTGAACCACCCTTCCCACAGGCATGGGTTCGACATGAGAAAGACGGGCCTATCCGAGATATTTATGAGACGTTTCGAAGATGCGAGGTGAAAATCCCATTGCTAGATGCCATCAACCAAGTGCCTCGCTATGCAAAATTTTTGAAGGAGTTGTGCACCGTTAAGCGAAAACAGCAACTCAAATGCCACGAGAAAGTTAAGGTAAGTGAGAATGTCTCTGATGTTTTACAACGGAAACTTCCCACGAAATGCAAGGACCCAGGTATGTTCTCAATTCCTTGTGTCATTGGTGGAATGCATTTAGAAAGAGCTATGTTAGACTTGGGAGCTTCTATTAACGTAATGCCATATGCAATTTATAGTTCCTTGAAGCTCGGACCTTTAAGTCCAACTGGGGTAGTCATTCAATTGGCGGACAGGTCCAATGCGTTTCCGAAGGGTTTGGTCGAGGACGTTCTTGTGCAAGTTAAAGACTTGGTTTTCCAGCGGATTTTTATGTTCTCGATATGGAGAATAACAATGTTGTTACTCCTATTTTACTTGGAAGACCTTTCCTAAAAACGTCTAAGACCATGATTGATGTGCATAATGGAATTCTTAGCATGGAATCTGATGATCAATTAATTAAATTTGATATATATAATTCTATGAAGTATTCTGGTGATGAAGAACCCGTACTATCTGTTGACTTGGTTGATGATTTGGCTCAGGAGATTTTTTCCCTTTCAGAGGATAATACCGTGGGTGACACCATCAGGACTTTAGCAGACAACTCATTACCTAGCATTATCCCAGGTCAAGCCAATGAATCGGACAAGAACGTGATCATGGATGATGGCTTAGAGACCAATGGTAAAGGTGAGTTTATTGGTATTAGCTCTTTTGATACTAACGAAAAATCCCCTCCCTCTATTTTGCAGACACTCGTCAAAGAACTGAAGCCCTTGCCCGACCATGTCAAGTACATATTCCTGGGAGAAGAGAGCACATTTCCAGTGGTCATTTCGAATAAGCTTACCAAAACTTAAGAAGACGAGCTCGTGAAAGTTCTCCAGTCACACAAGCAAGCGTTGGGGTGGACCATCTCGGACATAAAGAGAATATGCCCCTCAATTTGCATTCATCACATTTTATGGAAAATAGAAGCTGAACTTGTTCATCAACCCCAACGCCGCTTGAACCCAGTGGTGTTGGAAGTCATGAAAGCTGAGGTCCTGAAGCTTCTGGACATGAGTGCAAGAGGCGAGCATAGGAAACTACAAATTCAAGAATCGGAAGAGATGATAAACAATGCCTATGAGAGTGCCGAGATCTACAAAGAGAAGACGAAGACTTTTCATGATAAGCTGATTTCGAGAAAGAAATTCGTGGTAGGGCAAAAAGGTCTCTTGTACCAGTCACGTCTTCGGCTGTTTCTAGGAAAGCTACGAATGAGATGGAAAGGACCTTTTGAAGTCAGCAAGGTCTGTACGCATGGGGCAATTGAAATTCGGAGTCCGTCGAGCTTGAAATGTTTCATAGTCAACGGACACCGACTTAAGCCATATCACAAGAACTTTCAGCCCGAGCATGAAGAAAGAATGGGTCTCGAGGACCCCGTTTATTCTGATTAAATCGAGAGCTTCATGTCGAGCCAACGACGATAAAAAAAGGCGCTTTTTGGGAGGCAACCCAATTTTTATTTTTATTCTTTTTTTTATTTTTATTTTTATTTTTTTTATTATTTTTTTTAGACTTTGTTTTGTTTCTGTTGGATACTTCTCTGTCTGTTCTCTGTTGCAGGAATTTTGTTCCAACACTGGGACTGGTGGTGTTGGTACTTAAATGACATGGCCATGCCATTAGAGACCTGGAACTTTTTCCACAGCAACTTGGACCGTGAGCAGCTTTAATGGGAGGTCTGACAGATGTTTGAGAAATAGAAGATTATTCATGCACAATGAGAGCTGCCACCTGAATAAAATTTTGTGAGTCTCTTTGCCTAGCATTACTTCATAATATTTCAAATGTGGCCAAGAGTGTTTGACAGAATTTTGAGTTCTGAGGTTTGTTTAATGGTGTTGAGTCTTGATTGTTATTTCTCTTGTGGTCACTTTTAATTCATCTATGCCAATTCAGTAGAACAACTGTTTTCTTGTGTCCATACACTTGTTTTGTTTGAGCCCTTGATGCTACATGATGATAAATATTACTTGATGATTATGTGATAGAAGACACATGGAATTAACACTCATTACCTTTTGTTGGTGCGATTTGAGCCTATGAGCATATATTGAGTATTTTGCTCCATTTTCTTGAATGTGTGATGTCTCGACTAGTTGGTTTTTCTAGAACTTGCGTTGCTATGCATGTCTGTGTGTACGCCTTTGATGAAATTGAATGCATAAAATCTTAATAAGGGTACTTAGGACTAGCCTTTTCTCTTTATAGCCTCTCTTTTGAAGCCTACCATTTTTCATAAATCACTAGTAAGCCTCTTTGAGCCTTAGACTTTTCTTTGATTTATAACCACACTATAAGCTATAATATCCTTTTCTTGATGCTATCTTTTGAACCTTGGATCGAATCAATCATATAAATTTCTTTTGGATAAAGAAGAACTCATAGTATTATGTACTTAGATGTGATCGTGCCTTGTACGTAGTCTCGTTATCCGACGTAGGCTAGTTTATCTTCTATTTCGTATTAAAAAAAAAAAAAAAAAAATAAACAGCTGGACAAGAAGCTGGAAAAAAAAAACATCTGAAAAAAAAGCAGAAAAAAAAAAGAAAATGAAAAAAAGAGGCAGGCATTCTGTCCAGATTTTATTTTTATTTTTATTATTTTTTTTTATGTTGGCCGAATATTGAGAATCGCATGATCATCTTGCATTGAGCTTGGTTTATGATGAGTTTGTGTTATTGATTCGATCCCGTTAGCCTTTAACTTTCTTATCCCACCTTACCCTAAGCCTCATTACAACCCGATTTTAACCCTTTGATTTTGTGTTTATTCCTATTCATTTTGGGTGGTTGGACATGATATCTTTGCAAGCTTATGGTAAAAATCTTCGATGTCTTGACTTGAGTGTACATTTATATCTAGCCTATACACTTTAAGTGAAAGAGTGAATCTCGTGAGAAGTGTTAATTTCCATGTGTTTAAGTACGTGATTGTTGGGTATATTTCTCATTGGTTGGTTGATGGGGACTCAAGTTTGACTTGTGTGTTGATGCTTACTTTATGTTTTGAATTGGCATTGAATGATAGATGACGATTATGAGTTGAGATAATGGATTTGACTTGATGCTTGAGGACAAGCATCGTTTTAAGCGTGGGGATGTTTGATAAGTCGAAAATACGTGCTACTTTTGCAATGTAACTGAGGAAATATGTTGGATATTTGTGCTTAATTAATTTATTTTCGACCTTAACTTATAATCTCGAGTGGAAACTACTATTGTTGGAATTTTGTGTGCAGTTGATCATTATAACCAACATGGCAACAGTGGAATTTTGATGGACATGGCAATGTTGGAGAATTAATGACACCCCTTATCTACTTATTTAAACATTTTACATTGATATCCCAACATATTATTTAGACAATATGAGGCTCTTTGTTTCCAATTATACTCCTTTTGTGGACACGTTTAGGTTTAAATTAGTTATTCATTAAGTGACGGTTTTTTCTTTTCATCTTTATTAATTATCTCTCTTATAGTATCAGGATTCTTTCCATATCTTTTCTCTCTCTTATTTCCTCTCTCTTCCTTTTATCTTTCGTTCTTCTTTCTCTTATTTCCTCTTCTTCCTGTCTCTTTTCTCTCTTTCTTATTTCATCTCTTTTTTGTCCCGTCTATTTTGTATCTTCTGCCCAAAATTCATATCGACTACACCCAGAAAATTAGGATGCAATTTGCGACGCTCTAGTCCTCGTTGTTCGAATTTATGGTGACTAAATCGATGTCGATTTTCCTGTGATATTTCCCACATGCCGTCGACAGCCTCGGAGGAGAAGGATTCGCATCACGGTGACTCTTCTCGCAACTAAAAAAAATTCAGGTAACTCCCACTCTGAATTTCATCTTCATTTTTTTTATCCTTCTTTCGATTTCTTTATAAAAAATTTAGGGTCCTTTTACTTTGCTTTTCGGCTTAGATGACTAATTATTTGGGGAGAAAACGGCGGTTGATTTGAGAATTTTTGTCAAAATGAACAAAAAATTAATAGTTTTTCTGTGGATGTGGTGCTACTAAATATTAGGATCTGGTTCAGGTGAAGACAATTTTTTTGGGAATTAATTTGGTTTTCTATTTTCTTGTGGTGAGATTCGTTTTGTGGTGTTTACATTGATTATTTTAGTGAGTGAAATTGTAATTTATTGTGGATTATGTTTACTCTTCCAGTTGAGTGTCTTGTGTGTGTGGAGTCTGTATGTTAACATCGAATATGGTGTTGTTGTATATTGATTATTCAGTAACTGTTTTTTATTTTTTTTCATTTTGTTTAACTGTTGTTATGTTATAGTAACAGTAGTTTTCATGTTGCTTGATTGTTGTTATGTTATTATTTTGTTGTTGCATTGAAGTTTTTAAGTTTTTATGTTATATTGACCGTTGTTTTCATGTTGCTTGATTGTTGTTATGTTATTGTTTTGTTGTTACAATAATTTTTTTTTTTTTTTATTTGACTTCTTGCATGACTATATTTTGTGTGTATGTATTCTACTTTATTATTGCTACTATTGTTGTTAATTTAATTTAACAAATATTTCTATTATTTTTATGTAATTTTATTGTTCTGTATGTATATAATCAATTGATTAATATTTTTTATTGTTGTTTTTTATTTTTAGGGATTAATATTTGAAGAAGTAGAAGATAAAAAAAAAACGAAGTCCGAGAAGGAAGAGAGAGAAGAGAAAGAGAGAGAAAGAAATCAGTTACTAATTTGAATTTTGAATTATTGTAACTTCTAATTGACGCAATTTTGGAATTCGTCATATTCAGTATCTTTTCTAGAATTTTTGTTTTGAACGGGATTAGTTTTGTACTTCACCCAATAATGGACTTCTAAGGAACAGACAGTGCTGCAAGTTATTTTGGATGTGGGCCTATTATTGCTGGGCCCATTATTGCTACTAAAGGACAGCCATAATAGAAGCAGCATATATCAGATTTTAGGAGACCTACACTGAACAGAACGAATAGCCGCAAGGGAGTAGACAAGGAGGAATTGGACGCCACCAGCAGCCTTAAAAAAACACTCTCTTCTCTTTGTTCTATTTTTCTTCGACACTTTTGTTAGACTCTATGGAAGCCCTGCGCGGCTAATTCTCTTTTGCTACGGTTGGATACGATTGAAACCCCGAACTTAATACTGTGAGATCTAATTAGTTTTTATCTATTAATTCATATTTCGTATTAATTGTTTTGTGTGTTTATGTTTATGATTTTGTGTTAGGATCGTAGCCTGATCAACTATTGTCTTGTGCACTTAATCTATTGCTTGGTAGATATTGAGTCGGATTTAGACAATTTATCTATCGTAAGAAGCAACTAAGTGTGGTGATTGACTGGATTTAGGCGTTATCATTCTTAGGCAAAATAGTTATACAAGTTAACATTTGACGGATTAGTTATTTGTTGCTTGTGTTGTCGGGCTCTACTTCTTAATGCTATTGCTAGGATAATTTTACACGATGTTGGGAATTTCTTAGTAATAAGGGTTGTGTAGAAGGATTTATTTTGCATAGCCAATTTAGGATTCAGAATTCATCATTCAACGGCATCTACGTATTTATGAGTTGATAATATTTGCATCGAGGATCAGTAGAATAATTCGGGGTGGAAATCAGTTCAACCGGAGCACTTTGGTAGTATTTTTCATCTTCATCTTGTTGCTTGCGAATCTCTTGTTCAAGAATTGTTTACTATTGCTTTCTTTATTTTCTTGTTAATTAGATAATTAGGATTAAAAACCAATTATCCCCCATTTTAATCACACAGTTACAGTCATTTAATTATATTATTCCCCGTGGATACGATCCTTGCTCACGCTATTACATATTTTTAAGCAAGGTTAATTTGGGTGCCTACGACAGCACGACCACTGAGGGTGTCTTGTGAGCTGCTTTCTGGTATATCAGGCCGAGAGAGTTTAATCTTGGACAGATAGTCATAAGTGCTAGAGACTGTAAAGTGCCCTTTCTTCTCCAAACCCTAATATAGCCAATCTTTTCTGCCAGGACTAAGTGTAGAAATTTTGAGTATAGCTTCACTGTCAACTGCTTCAAAAATTTGCTTCACCAACCAGTTATTCCATAACCTACCATCAGCTTGCAGTAACTCGTGAACCCAAATTATATGTCCTCTAGCAATTGGAATCAGAGTAGATGAAGGCTTATGAAAGTGAGGCACCCAGTTGAAGTTTGAGATTCTTGTATCAGCTCCAGACCTGATTTAAATTTTCAACCATTTGGAGAATGTAGGCATCATCTCCAACCAACTATTCCACATCCAAGAGCCACTTTGAGATCTGACTGCTTGAGTAATGGATGAATGTGGAAAGTATCTGTTTTTGAGAACCTAACTAACCAAAAGACCAGGGTTAGGAGCAATTCTCAATAATTGTTTGCAAATAAGGGCTTGATTGAAAATTTGTAAGTCATGGAAACCAAGTCCTCATTGCAGTTTGCGTAGAGAGAGAAACTTTCATGCTTTTCAGTGGATTCCTTTAGCTTCTGATCTCCTGAAGCCCACCAAAATTGAGCACAAAGTTTTGAAAATTCTACACAGATAAATAAAAGGGATTTTGAAGCAAGACATTAAAAAGACTGGTAATGCTTGAACCACTGCCTTAATAAACACTTCTTTGCCTGATGGACTGAGAAGTTTGTATTTCCAGCTACTGAGCTTATTTCTGACTGAGGCCAACAGATAATCAAACATGTCCTTCTTTGACTTGCCAATGCCAAGTGGAGGGCCTAAATATCTTGTAGACCGATAAGGAACAATCCCATTTAGAATTCTGCGAGTAGATGTCTTAACCTGCTGAGGAGTATTCTTACTAAAGAAAATGGCAGATTTTTGTAAATTGACTGTTTGTCCTGTAAAAAGCCTGTATTTCTCTAGGATGTTCATGAGAATTTCAGCTTGATCAGAACCAGCCTTACAGAAGAGCAATGAATCATCTGCAAAAAGTAAGTGGGAGAACAAAGGACCATTCTTTGATAATTTTATGCCCCTGAGCATGTCAGAATCAATAGAATGTAGAATCAAAGCAGATAGCAATTATGCATCAAATATAAACAAGTATGGGAAAAGTGGATCCCCTTGTCTTATGCCCCTGGAAGGAGTGACCAAACCACTAACAGCACCATTTATTTTGAAAGAGAAAGTTGCAGTTGTGACACAAAACAATATCAGCTTGACAAAATCACTGTGGAAACCCATTTGATGATCTTTTTCAGACATAGCCATTCAACACGGTCAAAAGCTTTCATTAAATCCAATTTGATAACCATGAAGTAATTAAGATCAGAGGAGTGTCTATTCGAAAAATGGAAGGCTTCTTGTGCTATTATAACATTGTCAATGAGTTGTCTGCCTTTCACAAAAGCTGATTGACAGGTACTGATACAATTGCCTAAACAAGCTTTCAGTCTTTGAGCTAGAACTTTAGAAATGATTTTATAAACTACAGTATAAAGACTTATAGGCCTGAAGTGTCCTAGAGAATCAGGATTATTGCATTTGGGAATCAATGATATAACAGTGTGGTTCCAGTATTTCAGAATCATACCTTATTGGAAGAAACTGAGTGTAGCTGCCAAAAGATCTGGTTTGATGAGGTTCCAAAAATGTTGAAAGAAGATGGCACTCATGCCATTCTCACCTGGAGTTTTATCAGGTGACAAGCTGAAGAGAGCAACTTTTACTTCTTCCTCAGTAGCTGGTTTAAGTAAGGCATCATTCATGTCAGTAGTAATTGAAGGTGGAATTAAATGAATAATGAAATCCCCATCCCAACTGCCCTCATAGGTGAACATGTTGGAGTAGAAGTTGGTAATGTGCTTCTCAATATTCCTCTGACTTGTGAAAACTCTTCCTTGAGCGGAAAGAAGTCTTGTAATGGCATTTTGTCTTCTCCTTTGCAGAGTGAAAGCATGAAAGAATCTGGTATTAGTATCTCCCTCCTTCAGCCATTTCAGCCTTGCCTACTGTTGCCAATACAATTCCTCATGCAAGTGAGCCTTATTTAACTGCCTTTTGGTATCTTCCCAGACTTCCCAATTGATTCCAGACTTGTCATTGTGAGATTTTCCAGCTTTTGAGTCAGTTCTGAAATCAGAGCCTGATTCTGAGATTGGAAAGATGAACTCCATACAAGCAAGCAACCTTAGTGTTCTTGATCTTCTCTTTCAGTTGAAAAAAAGGGGTGCCAGAAACTGGAATGTGCGAAGCTTGTTGGACTATATCATTAAAGCCTTCTTTGCCAATCCACCTCTTGTCAAAATGGAATCTGGTTTTCTTCCTTTCTCGAGGTAATCCCATATCAAAGAGAAGTGCAGAGTGATCAGAAGAGCTTCTGATGATATTGGTGACTGAAGCATTGGGATGGGATTGCATCCAATCAAATGAGCTAAAGGCTCTGTCCAGCTGCTCTTCAACTAAGTCTTCATGAGCTCTGTTATTGCACCATGTAAATGGATAACCAATCATTCTAATTTCTTCCATCTTCATATTGTTAACAAAAGAGTTAAAGCCATATAGACTTCCAGAACTACTGGGAATGCCACCAGATTTCTCAGAATTTGAACATATATCGTTCCAATCTCCAATGGTGAACCAACAATTTCCCCAAGAAGATTTATCAAACAAAAACTCCTCCCATTGAGCTAATCTGCTCAGTCTACAAGTGTTGAGATAAACAAAAATACCCCATTGAAAATTATTAGGTGGGATTTGAAATTCTACAGCAATATAAAAATCTTTACACACAATCTTCTTAATAACAACTTTAGAATCCCAAAATAAAGCTAGACCACCACTTAGACCAATGGGATCAACAACTGTTATCCTATCTTCATACCCCAATTTCTTGTCTACTGACTTAACAAAAGCATGCTGGTTTTTAGTCTCAGAAAGAAAAAAGAAGTGTGGGTGGTGAGTTTTTCTCAACTCTTTGTTTTGGGAAATTATAGAGAGCCCACCCAGCCCTCTACAATTCCATACCGCAGCTAACATTGGTCACTGTCGTGCCATTCGAGGCTGGCAACCCATTTTGGTGGTTGCTTCTAGTTGTAGCCGTATTGGCGGAAATAAGTCAACGTGGGGAACAAATTGGGGGAGATTTTAATTAAGGGAGTTGGATTTGAATGAATTTTTTGACTAGCGCTGGTTTATAATATAATAGAGGGAGTGGACGTAGACTATACTATTTGTATATTATTTTAATTTTGGGATTATTATTGTAAGATTGTTTAATGCACCTCTGTGATAATGGAGACAAGAGCTAAATTATTCAACGATATACAACACCAACTATTTAATTCGATAATCAAATGCGAGGCATCAAATGTCAACAAGATAAACTAATGTTCGATTTAGTAATTTTTTTCGTGGCGACAACTTGTTATATGTATATTGTGATTTCGTTTCTCTATTCCAAGTTGCCTAAAATAGTTTCGTATTCTTTCTTTGTCCTTCTCAAGATATAAATGGATATCTATATAAAATTGTAGTCTATTGAATTAATGTATTTATCATTTATTTTCAATTTAGTTTTAAAAAATTATTGTTAGTTTTTTCATTAATTATGTATAATAATATGTTTGTATATCATATAATAATTAATACTAATTATAAAAAAATATAAATTGTCATTGAAAGGTTTATGAAACACTTATACAAAAATTATACTTTTCTTCAAGCTATTTATTTTTAAATGGGTAAATATATGTTATAATAATAATTTAACATTTTTTAAACTCACTAATTGATCATGATCCTTAAAAACTATAAGTTACAATTTATTTTATACAATTTATGTAATGATTCATTTATTAAAAGTGATATGCATATTTTATAAATTATAATCTTAAATATAATATTCATATATGTGAATTATAATATTCACAGATTCTTGGATGAGACAGATTAACTATTAGGCGGGTCACTTCACCATATTATGCGTATACTATCAATGTCATACTTTATCATACTTCTGTTTATGATATTTTTTAATTATGATAGTTTCTAACGAAAATATGCAAATTTGTAAAAAAAAAGTATGCCAGCTTAAAAGTTCGGTCGGTCTAATACTGTTCGCATTAATATTAATTACAACAATAAAAGCGTAATTTATTTTTATTTGATTCAAATAGTTGGAGTTCTTAGAGATTATATATTTACAAGAAATACCAAGTTAATTTACTTGTTAAAGATCTCATAATTAATCATTCCTTATGATCTTATTCGTGATTTGGCATTAAAATTTCAGAATTAAGCAAATATGTTCATTAAAGAAATAAATTTTTCTTTCGTAATAAATTGTCAACTGTTTTTGTCTTACCGAGTGTATCACGTATCTAATTTATTGTCCAACTAGCTACTCAAGACTGGCAGGCTTATTTGGCCAGTAGGAGTACTCGGGCCTCTTGATGGTATGTTTTTGTTTCTTTCCATTTTTCCTTTGTTTTTTTCTTGTTGTATTGTTGCCGGCTAGGACTTCGGTCAGTAGTTGGTTTATTGCTTTTGGCTTGCTGTTACGCAGTTTATTTTGGGTTAAAAGGCCAGTGCTTGTATTCTGCTTTATCCCAATAGCTATGTAATAGGCTAGTTGATTCATTGTACTGGTTGTCTAGGCCACCTGAGTGTATCACGTATCTACCTCCTTTACTTTTACGCTTTGTTGGCTGAATTATCATGTGAGCAAATTTTTTTCTTTGCAGAGAAATTTATCACTTTTATATACTTTCGAATATTAAATTAATAATTTGTCAAAAGGAAAATAAATTAATTAATACATGGTTGTTAAACTCTACGCTATATGTCCGTGACGCTTGCAGAGTACGATCCAACTTCCAAGCAACATATTTAGGACGTTACTTATATTTTATATTGCTGACGGGCATTAAGTTCAAAGATGACATTATTAATTACAAATTAAATACGGTGCTATTGGTCTTCTACTCTGTCTTTATCGTAGCATCCATTTGTGATGCGGCATAAAATAAGAGCTTGCAGACAAATTTTATCTCTACCGATAAATGATTTCAAACGTAACTACGTGTATGCATATATCTCTTATCCTCTATCTCAATATATGAAGACAAATATATGTAAATGGTCTCTTTGAAAATGTGGAATCAACTTTAGCCCAATAACATAAATTCTTTTGACTTGATGTGTTTGACTAAGGACTCTAACACGATCTTATTGAGGACAGTAAAGATAATAATACGATAATTTCTAGAATTATAAAACTAATACGTAGCCTGTGCGATAAACCTGAAAATAATTATATTAAAGAAATTAAGAAATATTAATTAATATAAAAATAAATTTTAATAATAAATAATTTTTAATATTATTATTATTAATTCATTCGTTATATAATATGTGCAACTTTAGAGTTCTTGATTAGAATTAAATATTAGCGAAATTTAACATATTCACATATTATCAATAAATAATAGTCACATAATACTTCTCTCTCTATCCTCTCCTACTCATACGTTATTACAATATTTCGGTTCTGAAATAGTTATGCTAAAGTTGAAATATTGTGGCAAATATTATAACTGACACTTATTGAAAAAGACTGTAATATATATTATTTTGAAGTTAAAAATTTAATAAATTTCAATTACGCCAACATTATTTTATTTTATATTTTATAAAATATTCTAATGTCCATTATAAGTACTTTATTTTATTTTTCTAATATATTAATTTATATGACAGTTCAACAATGACTGATTAATCATTATAATTTATAACAATTTAGTTATAAATATTTTAATGTAACAATTTAACAAATATAACAACATAAATATTTTTAAGATAATACTTCTTAAAGATAGTTCGGCAGATGATTCGTTGGGTTGTCATCATAACTTTTAACAATATATGTATTATAAATGTTTAGATTTTTATTTCTAAACTTCTAATTTGCATGTCAGTTCGACAAATGACTCATGGTTTATCAAAATTTATAACCAATATTTGATTTTTTATAATCTAATAATTTTTTTGATAGTTCAAAAAATGACCCTTTGATTATCCTGTTAATATCATATATACGTGATCCTAGAAGTAATTGTTTACTTATATTTTTACCACTAATTTTTTAAATCCATGAGGGATAAATATACCAATTACCATTTTAAATTGTTTTATACAAAATACATTTTAATATGCATATGTTTATATTTTATCATATGAATAAGGAATTACAGTGATTTGTTATTGATGTTGATAGATAAGATTCTATTGTAATATTGTGATAAATATCATAATAAAGTTTTGGTAATTGTTTTCAATTTTATTGTGTAATTATATACTTGTAATATTATCATGCATAATCAAATGATACTTTCTACAAAAAAAAAAAAATCTATTTAATAGTAAATTATTTGAATAGGTATTGTAGAAAATCACAAAATCTGGTCTTGTTACTAATAGCATAAGAAATTACAGTGATTCGTAATTAATATGAAGAATTGAATTTTTATTGTGATAATTATTACAAAATAAATTTCAAAATTGATACCGCTTTATTTATATAGAAAGTCATGTTATTAACCGAATTGCATGATTTGCAACATGTACAGTTTGATTTTTATTTTTTTACTCAAAAATATTAATTGTATTTTTTACTTTGTTTTCTTTAGTAGTAAGTCAACTAGTTAATTACAAAGTCAAAATTACTATTTTAAATTAATTCCAACAACCTGTTTCAATATATATAGATAGATTGAGAAATGATTTGTACGGCTTAAAAAGTCTTTATGTTTATATTATTTTTAATACAAAACTGTAATATCTCAATGAATTATAATCATAATTAAATATCTCAATAAAATAGAACTCTAACAAAAACAAAACTCTTTCAAAAATAAAATCTAAACAAAATTGAATTTAGAAAGGTAAACAAAATATTAACTTAAAAAACAGAAAACAGTCTCCCCCGAATCCTTCGTCTCCCCCAAATCTCTCTCTCGACTTTCATCTCTTCTCACAAGGTAAGCTCCCCTAGCGGCCGTCTGTGATCGGTGGTGGACAGCCTCTTCCGCTCATCCATGGCCGCAGCGCTCTTGTCCTCTGTCTTGACGCCACTGGGTTAGGGCTAGGGTTCTGGCAGATTTAATTTCCACTCGAAGGCCGCCAGAATATAGTGGAATCGGGGATTGGCGGGGTGTGGTGGTGCGTGGATGATGCTTGAGTTGGCTTCGGTCAGGGTGCATCTTCTCAGACAGTTTGGAGGTCTGCCGTTGGTGGATATCATGCTTCAGCAGGGGTCTGGTCGTCGGTTCATCGTTCATGTAGAGGTGGTGGGTCAGGGTTTCTTGTTGAGGGATTGGTCGATAGGATGTGGCTTCGTTCGGGGTGGGTCGGTGCGGCCCCTTTCTCTGTTCCTGAGTTCGGGGGAGGCCAACTATCTCCGGAGTAGGCTAGTGGTATTAGGCTGCTTTGGGACGGCGTTGGATCGGCTAGTGGTGTTATTGTGGCTGGAGTGCGGGTCGGGTTCTCAGATTGTTTTTTAGGCTTGGGTCATCGCCTTGCTAGGCATTAAGCAGTGGTGGGTGTGGTATCGGAGTTTCGGAGCTCTCCTTGCATTCGTCTTTGTCTGATGTCCTTTTCGGATGTATCTGCTGAGGAAGGTTGTGTTCTTAGTGTGTAGTTGTTTTTGGTTCTTGTATCTTTAGTTTGTTTGTTCTTGATTTTGTCGTATGTGTTGGTGTTTGTGTTAGTTTTTGTGTTCTAGGTTTGGGCCGTTGGTCTCGGTCAGTTCGAGTGTGAACTTATTATCCTGTTGGGACCACAAACTCGGGCATTATCTCTTTGGGGTCATTTTAGTGTTGTGTCTTTGTGTTGCTAGGTTTTTACCATGTTAGGGTCGTCTCAAGGTAGGCTTTCGACCTGTCCTCCCTTTTTATTCTGCTGGTGGCTGCGTGTTTTCAGCCGATGGTTGTACCTTTGCACTTTTGTGCCTTTATATAAAATCTCTGTCGTTCCGAAGAAAAAGAAAAAAGTGCAACGTGTTGATATATGAAGTGCATTACTAAAAAAAAGTCAATGAAACCCTAAATCCCTATTTTTAATTTATTATTGAAATAATTGAAATAATTTACTATTTATATTATAAAAATATATGTAATATTTTAATATATTTTATTTAATATTTTGTATTATTTATTAGCTAAAATACATAATATATATGTTATTGTCAAACTTTTAAAAAATTACAGATTTACCCAAAAGCCTAAATTGCAGAATTTTAAAACTGTTAAAATTGCAACTTAGCCCCTCTGAATTATCTAATTTCTAAATTGATGTCGCCAATCCCAAATTCACGATCCATAAGACTTCTCTTCAAAATTCTTCCCGCCGGTGTGGTGAACGGAGAGACACGGCAGCGACGGGATACAAAAGATAGTAAAGGGCTTCTGGACGGCGGCGGTGGCGAGATTCAGGCATCACGGGAATTGGTGTTTGCTGGATTTTTTTCCCAGTGGCGGCGCATCGACGAGTCGCACAGGCGGGACCTGTGATACGGTGGCGTCATCGAGATGGCTTCGAGCAGCAACACTGGCGGATGAAGAGAAATATAGGTGGAGACGGCGGCCGTTCTCACTCTGTTGTCGTTTTCAGGCGGAGGCCATCGACAACGGCAGCTTCGTGATGTCACCATCGTGAACTGTGTGGCAGCGCATAGGCCGTCAGACAGACACTATTCCGACAAGTGTCGAGGTAGCGGTGAGGCGCGGGCAGCGAGGGACGGCGCAGACAACGGGCGATTGGGAGAGAATCTGCGCGTGGGCCGCTTGCGGCAGCGACGATGCTCCGGCGGCTATGTGTGAGTGAGACTCCAGTGGTGGCAGGATGCTCCGGTAGGCATGTCAGCGGCAGCGCGATGGTGAGTGTGGTGAAACAGACGAATGTTCAATCTGATTGTGTTTGACTCGGTGTGCGTTGGAGCGTGTGTGTGTGATAGAGAGAGAGAGAGAGAGAGAGAGAGACAGAGAGAGAGAGAGACGTGTAAATTGAATGAGAATTTTTGGGGGTGTGTTAGTTGATTTATGGTGGGGTCCACATATTATCAATTGTGTATATATGCTGTAATTACCATTTTATCCTTAATGAGTGTAAAAATTAAGTATTTTTTTAGTCATTAGATCATCCGATCTAATGGTTACGATTTACTCTTATTTCTTTCACTAAGCACCATTATCATNCTTAGCAACTACAGAGAACTACCTAGCAACTACAGAGAACTAACCTAGGAACTACAGTGAACTAATCTCGCAACTACAGAGAACTAACCTAGCAACTATAGAGAACTAACCTAGCAACTACAGTCAACTAACCTAGCAACTACAGACAACAAAACTAGCAACTACAGATAACAAAACTAGCAACTACAGAGAACTAACTTAGCAACTACAGAAAACTAACTTAGCAACTACAGAGAACTAACCTAGCAACTACAGACAACTAACCTAGCAACTACAGAGAACTAACTTAGCAACTACATAGAACTAACCTAGCAACTACAGAGAACTATCCTAGCAACTATAGAGAACTAACCTAGCAACTACAGAGAACTAACCTAGCAACTACAGACAACTAACCTAGCAACTACAGACAACTAGCCTAGCAACTACATAGAACTAACCTAGTTGGAAGGTTAGTTGTCAACGTCAATGCCGGAGTCAACGACGAAAGTCAACAGTCAATGCTGGAAGTCAACGTCAGAAGTCAACGGTCAACGCCAGAGTCAACGAGTCAAAATAATATTTAAATAATTAAAATAATAAAAAGAAAAGAGTAAATCTTGGCCACACATGATGTACCAAATCTTGTCGCTAAAAATGAGTCTCACGTCCTCACTTTAAATAAGTGGATGCATTGGAACCAATTCCTATATATATATATAAACTAGTCATGGTGTGAGAACCGTGAGAATCGTTTTTTATGCTATTTTTAATTGTCTATGATGATATTTTTCATATTAGATGATGCTATTATTTTTACAAGTGCTACCAGAAATTGTGTTGTTATTTTTAATAAAATTCATCCTAGTTAAAAATAGCATAAAAAACAATCAATCATAGCACTACGCCACAATAATAAAAATAGCGGTTCTCACATTAAGACTTGGTTTTCATTTGAACCACATCCTATATCTATATACTAGTACAGAGCCCGTGCGATGCACGGGGTGCACAATTTTAGGGCTATTTATCTAGACTTATAATTATATACATGAATACAGAAAAATGTACGGGATATATATAGTACGTGACCCGTGCGTGGCACGGGATATATTTATTTGAGGAATACTATATTATAAGATGCAATATTCAATAAAAGTTTTATAATACGCAGGAAAATTATACAATAAGATAGAATTCGACAAACAAACAATCATATATTATTAAAGACCACCTTGTACACAACATTATGAGTTTGATTTTCTATACAATAATAATAAGATTTTTTGTAAAAAGATAAGAAGGAATTTTCAATCTACACAAACTTTAAACATTAGATGTATTTACGTAAATCAAGGATGATATAGACAACTAAACCCTTCAATTTAGGCTTGACATCTACTTTATTTATGAGTGACGTAAAATAAGGATTTAATTTTGACCGATTAAATCTTTATTCATAGGCTTGACATATAAAACTGATTTGATGGGATTTTCTTAACTAAACCGATGCTATGAGATAAAACAAATCTATACTTACCTTTGACTTTTCTAGCAAATGTAAAAAAATCGATTCTGATTTTTATCCCATAACAAATCTTTAATGTCAAGTCTATAAATACCATAAGAAATCTGTAATTAATATCATTCTATTTCCAACAAGCACTAATTACCTTTGACTTTTCTGCCTACTATTTCTAGTAAATAGGATGAATTTTTATATAAGTATAGATTTCATATAATGCAAAGACTGAGATCATAAAAAAGAATTCTAAAAACTGAAACAATATATTTGCATAATTTAAGGCCATTAAGAAATCGATCTCTAAACCAGATTTGATTTTCAGAATATGTTTTTTCATTTCGAATTCCATACAAAATGGAATTCTTTCCAACCAATAGATGTCATAGCAAATATTAACTCTTAACTATTAGACTATTAGTACATACCGAGCAAATTGTGTACTGATTTTAGAAAGTTAAAATGATTCATGTTAGGTAATTTTACATTTTATGCATGTTGAACGGTGGGTTTTAAATATTGTTTCATAGAATGTAAATGTGTATTATATTATTTTTATGAGATGTTGAATTTGAAAATTAATAGAATTTTTCTTCATAGGAATTTTAACTGTAACAACATTCTTTGGTATACACTACTAATAAAATCTATATTTAAAGTTTATATTTTTTTTTACCGGAAAAAATTCCTTAATTTAAGGAATCATATATCTTCAATCAGTCCACATATATATACATTCTTCACAATTTTAAATCTTAAATTTGATGAGAATTCGTATCTATGAGTGCAAAATATGGTTTAACAAATTAATTTTTTATTATTATTCCAGCCATACTTTTTTATACGACTTTTTGTGAGAATACAAAAGTAAATTCTTAATTTTAAATCAGCCGTACATTAAAGGGTACAAATTTGTTGAAATTACAAAAATAGTTTTTTACTTTTAAACAGACGTAAATTTAAATCAGTTATAAAAAAATAATATTTGTTTACCATTTAAATATTAAATCAGCCGTAATTAATGTTGTTTGTTTTAGTTGCCACGATTTTCTCCAAACTAAATTAACAACTGCCATGATTTAAAGGTAACATTTAATGCTGCTCTATTTTTAGGAGACATTAAATGTATTTGGCGGAAAAAACTTTCTAAATGTGTTAAATAGTTAATCTTTTAATATAATGATAGATATATATATATAGAAGTGCGCTGAAATGAGAAAGGAACACAACGAGAGAAATGAAAATAAATTGGACCATTTAATAAATCATATCAATGGATATGATGAAGTCAAAATATGTTCAATTACACACGCGTACTATGTGATATCCATTCGCCATTTAAAATTAATGTTTGAAAATATGGGAACTGTTATAAATATGATTATCCATCTAGTCAAAGTTTCGAGACTTGTGGCCTCGGCCTAATTTGTTTNAACCGTTATTATATTTAAGATTTGAGGGATAGTATATAAAATGAAATTGTATGAAGAAACTATTATTGGATGCAATCAGTTTCTACCCATTATCTGTCGTACAAGTCCGTGATGTTATTAGCCTTTCTCTAATCCCTTCATAACATATCATTAATCAGTGATATGCTGGCTACATTAGGGCGGACAATTAGCATAACTTACGGCTTGATATGGGGTATCGGAGAATCAATTGTTTCTTTAAATCTCCCATTGTACTTCTGCATTAATTTTGCATCGAAGTTGGCACATAATCAGCAAGATCAATTTTCACATGGCACTGTTGTATCAATAATGCTACCTGAACCATAGGCTGACCAGTTCTAGAACATTTACTTATATTCTCACATTTTGAGCCCGTGTCGTGTTTTCAAAAGTTTATAGCTTGATTTGGTGAAATGATCTTCTGAATCGCTAAATACCGCCCCTTTATTATTACTTGCCGCCCCCACAAAATACTATTTTGCCCTTTCATTAAAAAAAAACGAAAAAGATTTTTAAATAAGTCAAAAGAAGAAAACAAACGAGAGAGATTTTGAGATAAGTCTCGAAAGTCGAAACCCCACCTCCTTCCCCATCATTAAACCTGCTATCTCTCTCTCAACTCACATAATATATAAAAAAAAAAGACGCTGCTCTCTCACTTTAGAGATCTCGTTTTCATCAGAAAAAATGGTCGGACAACAGATTCAAGCCGGCAAGAAGATATTCTTCCCGCAGGTATTTTTTTCGATTTTTTTTTTTTTTTAACAGCCGGCGGCCTATCGAGGCCGCCATTGGGCCGACCGGCAGCGGATTGAGGCCGGGCTTCGCGCAAATGGAAGACGATCGAGGCCGGCTCTCGTGCGGCCTCCGTTCACTTGCGGCCGCATATCTGACCGCCTCCTTGGCCCGGCGGCTGGACGGCTCGCCGCCTCCTTGGTCCGGCGGCGGCGATTTNATTAATAATTAATAAAATTATTAATAATTAATAATAATAATTATTATTAATTATAAAATTAATAATTATTATATAATAATATATAATTTATGTTAATATATATTAATATATTTTATAATTAACTAGAATGAAATATATATTTTTTTAAATGTTATAATGAATTAAAATATATTTAATAATTAATATATAATTATATATTATATAATGAATTATATTTATTTAGTAATATAAAATTATATATTATATATAAAATTAAATATATTATATACGTAATTTAAAAATTTTAATAATTAGTATATATTTTATAGTTAATTAAAAAAAACTAAATAATATATTATATTGATAAATTTAATATATTATACCACGTTAGAGTTTTCTCCATGCAGTCAGGAAAGTTGTTCCTTGACTGTGAATGCCATTTAGTCTTCCTTATACATCAAATATTAACAAAATTTAATTTTCACATAAAGGGGGAAAAAAAGCAAAATAAAATGGTTATAGTTATATACTTATATATATACTTTATTCAATTGAAGCAAACTGTACAGTGCCATATAACTAGTTTTAAGCATAAATGTAGCTAAAGTAGCATGAGAAATATTGATTAAACAAAAATTGTACAGTTTGTTATATTTTCAGAAATTTTTAGAAATTCTTATATATTCGGTCAAATTATCAGAAATATTGCTATAATAGTATTGCTATATTATATATATAATATATTAGTAAAATTATAATTATTAGTGTAATATAAGTTGAAAAAATTATAATAGGTTTGTATAACTATATAATAAAAAATTATATTTATTTAATGTTGTGTTTAAGAATAATTACTAAATTGAATTTAATAATTTTTAGGCTGATGGAACTTTGCGAAGACCCACCAATCAACAAGAGTGGGAACAGTTAATTATTGAGGGTTCTGGACCGCGACACACAAAAAGTCGCGTTGTAGATGCTGATGCTCGTCGGGAGAGGCAGGAGAGGGAGATTGAGGCTCGCATTATACAGATGGGTCACGCTGGCCAGGCTGGCAGTTCGAGAGCTTTCGATCCTCCGATACAGAGTGGACAGCAGCCCCGCGGTTCATTCATGCCTAACAGTGCGACACCCCTCCCTCCGATACATGTTGCTCAACAGCAGGATTATTCCTATGAGTCGGCACCCTGGAGTCGACAGTATGATGATGATGAGGACTATGCCCATTCATACGAGCAGGAGGAGGAGGAGCAGGACATTCCATCTCCTTCTCCACCACCAGCACCAGCACCTGCTCGAGCTGGACGACGTGATCCTCCACGGCAGGCTGGGGGCCGTTATGCGGGCACTACATCCTCCACAGGTAATAATATATGATTTTTTTGTATACTTTGTAGTTCTTTTTTTTTCAATATAATCAAATGCTTAAAATTTAAGGAAAATTATTTAAAATAAAATTTAGAAAAAAGGTTTTGAGGAATAAACCTACAGTGCAGCGCACGGGCAGTACACTAGTTTCTTTTTTATTTAATAATAGCATCTCATTGATACAATCATTTACAATATGTTGTATATATATATATATATATTGTAATACAGCTTCGAGTAGCAAACGAGCTAAGAGTGATGAGCCTTGGATCGTTAAAGCTGCAGTTCCCGGTGGCCCCGTTGACGGGAGTGTTATCCCTAGCTATCTAGGGCACGTAGCCTCCCTTCTTTGGACCGATGAAAATGCTAGAGGCATGCTGCATAAGTGCCAGAACAGACGGGAAGCGCACACAAAGTTGAAGGATTGGCTCGAAGGGATGGGTGATGCTCCCCGCGATCTTATAATTAAGAGTGGGTTGTCACATCTGGCCACCTCCATGCATGGTCACCTAGACACTCCACTTCTTTCGGCATTTGTGGAGCGCTGGCAGCCTGATACAAACTCGTTTCACATGCCTTTTGGTGAGATGAGTATCATGCTGCACGATGTTCGGGCCATTTTGGGGGTTCCCGTGGATGCACACCTAGTGACAGACGACCCTGATTCGAAAAAATGCCAGGCGTACTGCATGGAGATGCTAGGGGTGAACTAAGATCAGCTGATGTCATAGTTCTGGCGGCACGGTTCAGTTACAGCTACCGCCATTGTGAATGCATTTGATGGGGTAACGCCAGCTCGGGCGCCTGATCTCGAGGCTACTGCCTGGTTGTGGGTGTTGCTCGGTACCACCTTGTTTGTGGACAAGAGTGGTAACAGGGTAACTCCCAAAGTCCTGCACGAGATGTGGCATGACGTGAGTAGAGTTGGGAAATACTCCTGGGGCTCGGCTGCACTGGCATATCTATATCGGCAGTTAGGTATTGCTAGTAGAGGGGATGCACAGGGACTGTCTGGGTGTTTGACTCTACTGCAGTCCTGGATATACGAGTACTTCCCCACATTACGACCCCAGCAAGAGCGTATGCTCCTCGGTCCTGACTGCCCCGCACGATCTGCCTCGTGGACCGTGGGGGTGCCGGAGAGGCAAGAGCATCGTGTCAAAGGTCTTCGTCGGCGCCTTGACACTCTCACAGCCGACGATGTACGTTAAATTCATTTATTTGCATTTTTACATAAAAGTTATTTGGAATAATAGAACTGTTTAATAAATGTTTTAATGCCATTATGAACAGGTGAACTGGATGCCATACGACAGCCCAGCAGAGACGTAGAGCCTAGGACCCTTTATTTCGGATGCCTTAGGTACCGGGATATTGTGGAGCCGTACATGCCTAAGCGGTTTTTGCGTCAGCTCGGCTACGTGCAGACTATCCCTCCCCGCATGCTCCGTCCAACCACTGCAGTACGTGCTTGGGAGTCTAGGTTTTACAAGGTAGAGCATGCTGATACTGCTGCAGAAGATAACTGGACCCAGTTCCTAGAATATTGTTCTACAAACTTGTTTTCCTGCACCCCCACCGGAGCTGATCGAGGGGAAGCCAGTCAGGTGTATCTTACCTGGTGCGCTAAGTATTCTCATCCTGTTATTTTGAGTACCAGTCTGCCGGACGAGCACGGGGTCCCTGCGCGCGCCAATGTTGAATGTGTAAGTTGTTTAATAAATCTTAATTAAGGTGCTTTCATTACAATATTTTTTTTTTCATTTATAAGTGATCATATATTTTAATTCTTCTAATTTTTTTGTAGTGGATGAATCGTTCACTAGCCCTTACGTCAGGCCTCGTGCAGCGAATCCAGAGTGTTGTTCCTGATTTGGCAGCACAATATGGAGGGTCGTTGTCCCTCCTTATAGACGATTGGGAGAGGTCGGAGCGTTGATGCAATGAATGTTGTTGTTGTTCTTTTTTTTTTTGGGATTTTACTGTGCTGGCGATGACTTACTGAATTTGTTTCTTATTGTATTGTATTATTGTTAGTTAATTTTATTTTAATCTATTTCCTCCAAATAGATGAAAACACACGAGTCGTGACAGCACTTTTTTTCGGGCATATTTCCTCTAACATAGATTAAAAAATAAATAAAACAAAAAATATAATGAATGTCATTTGAATATCACTCCACAATCATTCGGCCGAAGTACGAATATCACGCTACAACTGGAACCTGTTCTGGTAGATACCATCCCATCCATCAACCGTGCGATCTCGGTATGTATCCCAAAAAGCAAAAAGAGGCGGTAATGGAAAATTAGGAGACATATTCAGACGAATGAAGTGTTCGCAAGAACCAAGATGACCCATGACAATCTCCCGTTCAGGTCGTGTAGCCGTGGATGGTGCCCGGAGCGGCAATACTGTCACACTGTTGAAGTTCATATTGTTGTTGTTCGGACCCAAGCCTAACAACACGACAACCGCATTAAACAGTGTAGCAATAGGAAAGAGGTCGCCTACAACTTCCATCCGGTGCTCTCTGTCACAAGAGCCCCCGTCCCATCTTATCCGTCTTAGTGCCACGTCGATCCCACCATTAAAATAGAAAGGTGCGTACCAGTGGCAGTAGCTGGAAACCTCATTTGCAATGTTGGTTCTTGCCAGATGCCACCTCTCCTGATCCCTATACACGTAACTCGCGACAACCCGAAATCCGCAATTCCCATCCGGCTTAACATCCAGATAGCTCTCTATGTAATTATGAACTACGTAAGGAATTCTGTGACGAAAATAGAAATGCAAGAAATCTGTTTGGAATGTATCTGTAATATTAGAATACTTTCACGTCACAATTTGTATAAAATCCTATTTATAAAATAAGTAGTTATCATTCAGATAAAAAAAAAGGCACCTATCTGATCTTCTGTAGGTTGAGAAGACGAGCTTGTCGGGGCGGTCGAAGAAGTGCTTTTACGCCCCACCGGATGTCCTCTTTCTCGGTAGTCCCATATCGATGGATTACATGAAGAAGTACTTTTACGCCCCACCCGACGACCTGTTTCCATGTACTCTGATTTCGATGGAGCACACGAAGAAGTGCTTTTACGCCCTCTTTGACTGTACTCCCATTTCGATAGATCGCGCTTTGTAGAATTTTTCTTCTTGGGCCGACCGCTCGGATTTTCCTTCACTGCAGGTTCTATATAACCTTGTTGGTCAGGGTGAAGTTGAGAGTGGATGAACTGGTTCAAGTAGCACACCGTCGCAGGATCGGCCATTTCAACCTCTTCAGCAAGGCTCCGAAAAAAATCATGATCCGTCCATCCACTCGCCAATCCACTCTGCTTACCTGTCCGTACAAAAAAATTTGAAAAGTTAAACCACATACTTTGTCTATAAATTCCATAAATCAAACAATATGTGAAGTAGATTATATTATGTATAATATATAATTTTTTTATTATTAAATAAATACAATTCATTATATAATATATAATTATATATTCATTATTAAATATATTTTACTTCATTATAACATTCAAATATATTTCATTCTAATTAATAATAAAATATATTAATATATATTAACATATTTAAATATTAATATATATTAATTATTAATTTTATAATTAATATATATAAATATATATTTAAACATTTTTCATAAAAAAAAAAAACAAATCTCACAATTATACCTGACCCTAACACCTCTAGTGTGGTCCAGAACCTGTGGACCATTTGGGGCATAATCGGCACTCCCATCACGTGTGCTGCTCTTAGGTCACAGGAACAAGGAAGTCCATGAGTGGATCTCAGTGCACATCCACAGCGCCGCGAAGTGTCTACGCTCAAGTCTTGCATCTTCTGATGCTCATCATTCAATAATTCTATACAGTAATGCGAGACCCGCAGTCTCAAGTGCTCGAAAGGGAATTTTTTGTAACCCGTATGCATCCTAAGTCTGCAAGACTCCAGCGTCTCCCTGACAATACATTACATGACATTAGACCCAATTAAACTTATAATTAATGCAATAATAACACAATAAAATATGTATAACTTAAGGAAAATACCTGATTTTAGTATGTTGAGACTCTATCTCCTTATGAATATTCTCCCACACCGTGTCGAGCGAACCGGTCGACGTGTTAAGCCACTGCTTCAACGTAGCGTGGGCACTCTCCACCCTACACGTCGTTGTGTTACCAAAATGTAAAACAGTGTCCGTCCACACTTTGACAAACTTCTCCTTGTGGACTAACCACGTCTGCTCCACATATTGTAACACCTTAGTAAAAGGCGCGTACCGACCATACATCTCACAAACAACAGTGTTGTATTCATCCAACGTGCTCGCTTCGATGACGTTCTTCCACCTGCCGTGCGTGAAGTTCTGAACGAAATCCCTATTTTTCTTTGCTAGTTTATAGACCTTGTCTTCCACATCCTTGTTGATGTGCCACGTGCAAAGTAAGTGGGACGACTGTGGGAAATTTCTTCGAATAGGAGTAATCAAGCCCAACTCCCTATCAGTGACAATGGCCGAAGGATGTAAATCAGGCCCTATCAAATGTCTCAATCGCTGCAAAACCCAGTCATAGCTATACTCGGTCTCGTCCTTGATAATTGCATAGGCAATTAAAAAGTTCTTGTTGCACGGCGTCATTCCAATCATTTCCACCAACAGCATCTTGTACCTTTGCAAATAAAAGCAATATAGAATAAAAAAAGTTACTCAAACATACTAATTAAGATTCACGCTAAATTGTTATTTATAAAGTAACATAGCATACCTGTTGGTTTTGTACGTCGAATCTATACCGACATAATAGTAATATGTACGGAATAGATTGGCTGATTGAGGATGCGACATGAACACATGTGTCAACGCCTGTGTGACGTCATCAGTCTCAGCGTAAACTATATAATTGCTATTTCTAGCCAAGTGAGTAAGCTGGCCAATCACATCTCTACCTTGCAAACTATCTCTGCGCATTTTATTTGTATAGTTATACACTTGTCGCACGGTAGCGTTGTCTGCAGAGTTTTTATCCTGAATCGCAGCCAAAATTGCTGCCGGTTTTGCCTGAGCACCACTCATATCACGGACAATCTCTTTAGATGAATCACTAAGTCCGCTCATCTGTCGATGACCCTCGGGATACACAATCATCGCATGATTATGCGTTCCCTTATTATCATCATCATAAGGAACCCAAATATACCATTTTTTAGATTGTGCGTCCAATTTGACTTTTATCATAAAAGGGCAACCGGTCGCTTTAGTTTTCGAACGTCTCAAAACAGCATTAACAAATTTCGTAACATTACCTCTGTAACGTTCCCCTCGATTACACCTCAACCACCGATGCTTTCCTTCTTTATCGTGTTTCGAGATTACTAATTCGAAACCATTCTCAATTGCCAATTTTTTTGCCCACTTAATAGCTTCTTCACAACTATCAAATAGCTCATCTGTAATGAAAGCAGGTCTGTAATCTCGACCGTCTCCTCCAAAATCTTCGAACGGCGCCTGTAATATATTACGATGTATGTTAGTTATTTTACAAGATAATCAATGATAACTTCTAACATAACAATAGTAAATTGTACTCTAAATTTATTATACAGTCAATTATAACTTGTAATATAATAGTAATCTATAACAGAATAATTGTAATATAACACAATCAATTCTAATCTATAATACAATAATTTCTACTTCATAATTATATTTCGTAATATAATTTATATAAAACAACAATATATACTAAAATATTTTTTCTATTACAATTATTTAAATTTTATACTATTATAAATATACTAATATAATATTGTATATTATAATTATTTAAATATTATACTATTATATATTTGTTTAAACTTTAAACTAATTTTATATTATTTAAATTTTATATAATTATTAAAATTTTTACAATTATAATTTTTNAAACCTTACATTTACGGACGACATTCTTTCGCCGGAATTTGTCGTAATTCACCGGAATTGGCCGCCAGAATTCAAACGAGGGAGAGAGGAATTACAAAGAGAGAGATAAATTGAAAATGGAGAGAGGGAAATATTTTGAAAAAATGAGTTCAATTTTTTTTTAATAAGAAAAGGGTATAAATGTATTTTTGGGGGGACGGTGAGTAGTAATAAGGGGGGCGGTGAATAGCAACACCCAATGATCTTTTTTTAAGAAAAAAATCGAGCATATGAGATTCCCTAGATAGCTTTTCAAATAAGTCAATTGAATTTTTTATTTCAACTGAATTATTAACTAATTTTAGCCAGCCATAAATTATCAGCTAACTTATAAGCTACCAGCTAGCTTATCAAATACATTTACCAAATATAACCTTATTTACACAACTTATTCGCAAGACATGCAAAGTCTGATTTTGTACTATTTGCTAGGTAAATCAAATTTTATATTTCTCCATGAGTATTTTAATTGAGTTAATGGTTCAAACATATTAGTTACCAATTTAAAATAAGACTAAGAGGTGTCCTAAAAGTGATGTTGGTATCAAAAAGACCTCCGACCGGCTAAAAACGACCTGGAAACGCCTGTTGAATGTCCTCTAACTTGTAGAACTCTCACACCGGAGGAGGTCTCCAGTGAAGAGCCTCCGATTCTTAAATGAGTAAGTGTAGAAGATTTAGTATAGAGAGAAAAGACTCTCTCTCTAGTATGCTAAGTATAATAAAGAATGTAATGTGTTTTTAGGTATACTCCACTCCCTTTTATCGGGAGAAGATACCTTAGGGTCCAAGTCAGGTGCGTGAGCTCCCCAATAGCAAGCGCGTGAGCTACCTCGGTTGTTAGAGCTCTTAGAGGCATCATGGTTGTCCGAGACAGTTATAAGGCATGAACCACTTGGATGGCGCCACGTGGTTTTACCTTTGTCAGAGGGTTTAATTCCCCTGAGATTTCTTCTTACCTCTAAGCTTTCACATTAGATGGCCTGATCGTGGACTCGACCTGAATTACTCTGAGCTGGGATGTCATCGATAGTGGACATTGTCGTCCTGTCCATACTGTCGTTCATTTGACCAGATGCCATTTCCAGTGACCTTCGACCAGGCCGTCCGTAAAGCCCTATTGACCTCTTGGTATCATCTGGCTTTCAGTGTCTTCTTCAACAAGAGGGTCTTTCGACATGAGCAATCCTCTTTCTCCCTTCGACCTGATGACCAGGCCAGTTCGGTTTGGTTGTCTCTCAGGTCTAGTCGACCTGGTGTGGTTATCCCATATCATCTAGTCTCCTCCACTCTGGTCGAGTCATGATGACTCAATCCAAGAGTGAATTTGTACGCTCTCTGCATTGAGTTTTTCCTTTCGACCTCTTTTCGGCTATTTGGTTACTACCACCTTCATTTGCATTTTTCCCGGGCGTCGTTTTCTATATTAATTATTGAATTTTAAACTTCAAACATGATGGGTCTACTTCCAGATTTGGAGTAAACCGGTTGTTGTGAGCTCAGATCTGTGAACCGCTTCCCGATCGTTGCTAGACCGCGAGATTCCTGCAAAAACTCAACGCCGGAGGTGTTTCCGGCGTAGAGCCTCCGACGCTCAAGTCAGTATGAGAGTGATGAAGAGATGTTGCGTAGCAGCTATGGGGGAGAGTGGGAATGAATGAGAGTTAGGGTTTAGGGTTACCTCACCTCCTTTATATAGGAGTGAATATTTACCTGAAGTACCCAGAATGCCCAAGTCGGTGGACCTAGAAGGTCCAAAATGCCCTGGTCGATTCGTCTCCCCTTGCTGCTGAGTCATCTCAGGATTCCTTCTTATCCCTTATAATGTGTAGAACTTTAAGTATGTTGCAAGTGTGATGAGTCGTCATCACATCTTTGTTATTCGAGGTATACGAGGTCGACTTCAGAGAGTTGTCTTAGTTCAGTCGACTGCTGAGAGTCGACTTAAGATATCAGGATGCTCGGGCGTTACTCTTGCTGTTCTTCTTTCATTTATGTCGACTTGCGAGAGTCGACTAGACCAATTTCTGCCTCTTCTCGATTGCTCTCAGTAGAATCGACCTTAGGGAAGTCGATTTGGGCATGTCGACAGAGTCATGTCGACATGCGAGTTGTCTGAGTGGTTCGCTGGATCGGATTATCCTTATGTGGCTATATCATCTAGTCCCCCCCAAAAATTACTCTAAGCAGTCGACTGCTTAAGAGTAAATTTGATGAAGTATAATTGTGTCGCCTTCTTACCATTCCCACTCGTAATGGCCTCTTCTACAACTCGTCTCGTCAATCGATTAGGGCGCACCTCAATTTCATGATTGTATTTTCGGATAGGTCTGACACTCTGACATACCCTTTTCAAATTTCAAATTTTGAAAACCCTAAAGTGACGCGCGTCACCTCCATCGCCGACTCTTCGAATTCTGTGCTTCATCAGGATCGTTGGTTCTACTATTGATCCAACGGTTCGCATCTATTTTCCCCGTGTATAAATACATTGCGGGTTTGCCTCAGATGGCTTTTCACGCTTTCAACTTCTTCGATCTTCCACCGCTTCCAACTCTCCGGCGATTTCTGTTCTTCGGCTTCACCGGCGCTCTCTTTCTCCGGCAACTTACCATTTTCTCCGAACTCATCAAGGCATCATGTGTAAGTTTCACTACCTTCTCTTATCTTTTAGATTTCTATCGTTTTCCTCCTTCTTTATTTTTCTGGCTTTTTCGAACCTGGAGGTCATGCGTGTTCTTCATGTTCTTCACGAATTTCTTATGGGTTTTGCATTGGATCTCTTTACGCGTACACTCTGCTAGAATTTATTGTTTTTACCAGTCGTCGGCTGCCGATGTGTAGTCGATTTTCACCTGTCGCTAAGTCGGCTCTTGTCGACTTAGTGGTCTTCTTTCTTCAGTTTTCTCTTTTCGAGTCGACTAAGGTTGACTTACTGGTTTATTTAAGTCGAGCTATCGATAGCGATTGCCCCTTCTTTGTCCTTTCATCCTCTGTCAATTATTGCGAGTCGTCCTGATTCGATCTTGTAGGCCCTAACTCGTGGCTTTACTAACTTCGAACTTCTCCTTCTTTTTCTTTCCTTAGCTTCCGACTCGTCTCCTCTCTCTGGCTCCCTTGGTCAACAGATCAACGATTATATTTATCAAGCCGACGAGGGTTCTAGTTCTGACTCTGTCGAGGTAACCGGCTATAGGATGGTTTCGCTGCCTTCCCATTCTTCTCTCCCTCTCGCCACTGCTTCCTCTGCCGACTGGGAGCAGCACGACCAAGCGCTCTTGGAGGGCGGCTTAGTCGACATTGTGAAGAGCCCTCCTCGAGGAAATCTTCCTCGTCTCGATCTCATTCCCCGAGGTATTCCTCTTAGGTTCTTAAATATCCCTGTTTATAGAACGAGCCCTGTATCTGTACCAATAGTTGCTCCTCTTCTCGATTCTCAAAATACTGTATCTATAGCTTGTCCCCTGGCTAGGTTAGCTGTTCTAAATCCATTTTGTTATGCCTCTGCAGCCGAAGTTGGGGGTTTCAGAAGGTTTAGTGGGCTTCCATCGGATTGGGAGTTAGTCGCCCCCGTCCTAATGACGACTTCACTCACCCTCCCCCCGGCTGTCACACATTTTTTATAGATCAAGTCGTCTTTGGTCTCCGCTTCCCTATCCAGGATGAGCTTCTGTTGATTAGCAATTTGTAGAATATTCCCATCAATCAGTTTTCCCCAAATGCTATTCGCATCATGATAGCCTTCATAGTTGTTTCCCGAATAATACTCAAATTCTTTTCTCCCGAGTTTTTCTTTTACTGCTACGGTTACCGTCTTTCCAAAGGCGCCCACTGTTTGGGTCGTCGTGCTGGTGTTACTTTCCTTGACAATCTCTCGTCGAATGTCACCGAGTGGAAGTCGAAATTTGTTTTCATTCGACCTGCTTCTGGAATGTATCCTTATGTAAATACGTGGATTACCTCAAAGGTAAAGCAGAATAAACGGCCTCGCTCTGACGAGTTTGCCCAGTTGTTGTCCGAACTTAATAAGAACACTTACAGTGCTCGTCAGTTAATCAAGGATCGTGATTTAGTCAATCACGCCCGAATCGTCATTTACGAGGATCTTCCTCGTCTCGATGATCCTCGTAAGCCTTTAACATAATCTCTTGCGGGGTTGACTTCAAGTTTTAGTTGTTCATATTGCACTTGCTAATTATTTTGTCCGATAGCTAATTTCCTCTTGTTGTATTTCAGTTAAGGCGCTCAAACGTTTCTAGCTGAAGAAACAATCAGCCGAGAAGCCGGTGGGTGGCTCTGCTCCTCCCCCTTTTCGACCCGGGAGTGGGTCTGGGTCGAGGCCCGCTGGTGCGGCAGTCGAGTCGACTGCTGCGCAGAAATCCAGGGTCGAGAACCCTGGTGCCGCTCAAAACAAACCGTCAGGCTCTAGCTCCCGCAAGAGGGCTCAAGATAACCGGGCCGTCGTCCTGATCCCAGATGACCTGAAACGTCGCAAGGTCGACAAAGGGAAAGGAAAGGCGGTCGAGAAGCCCTCCCAAGCTCCAATCACCGTCAATGATGTGAAGGTCAAAATGCCGTCTCGACTCTGGAACCACCCTAAGCCCTATCAGGTGGCCCAGTACTTCAACTCTATTATCCCCGACGTCGACAAGGAGTGCGTCGAGGGGAATCTCTATGAGCGCTCGAATTACGCCGTCCTGTGCCTTTCTCGGGTATTCTTCTTATCTTTAAACCATCTTATCGTCATGCTTTTCTTTGGCTTCACATATTACTTGGCCATTTTTAATGTTTTTGTTTTTGTTGGCAGTTTCTGGCCGCAGAGCTCCCTTGCTTCGAGGAGACGAGCAAGGCTCCCCTCGCCTCCACCAAGTCCCTCGAGGACAAGTGTGAGGCTCAGCGCCAGGAAATCGAGGCGCTAAAGGAGGATTTGGAGGCCTCGAAGGCCCTTGTCGATAAGCTGAAAGTCGACAAGGCTGTGTTCCGGCATCTGAATGACAAGCTCAAGGCCGACCTCGACAAGGCTCGCGATGAGATTATGGTCGAGAGAGAGAACGACATCGAGGAGGGGCGCAGAACCTTCTTGAAGTCCCCCATGGGCGCCATCTTTCTCGAGACCCATCGCCAAGAGGTCGTCAAAGCCTTCTGTAATTCCCCTGCCTTCCTCGACAAGCTTTGCCCTGCCGTCGTCCAAAATTTCGATTTTGCTTTTGATGCGTGGGCGGCGGTCGTGGAGGGGTCTGAATTTGCTGGGAAGCTCGACCGCGAGACGGTTAAGGAGACGCTCCCTGACCCCGAGGGCTGTGAGGGTGACTTGTCTCTTCCTGATGACTACCCGTGGTGGACGGGACTCGAGGCTTGGGCCATTCGCAAGGCTGGCCTAAGTTCACAACTCGAAATCCCCGTCACCCCTCTGGCCGGGTCGACCGAATTAGTCAGGCCTGAGGGGGTTGGTCGTGAGGAGGGAGACGAGGGGCAGGGGACCGAGCCGCTTGTCGACGGGGATGCCGAGGATGACAACCCCGAGAAGTCTGCTACCGTTGTGATGGAGGGTGGAGACGACACGGCCGAGAAGTCGGACGCCGACTCTTAGATGTGTTTGTCTGATTTGGGGCTGTGCCAATGTTTTGCCAGTTTGTCCTTCTTTAGTATCGTTGTTTGTTTTTTCTTTCTCGTCTCGGCCCATTTTCAAGAATTGTAAGGGCCGAGACGACCTCGAAATGTAACGGTTTTTGTTATGAATATAATGTTTCTCTTTTTCCTTCATCACTTGTGTTAATTTATTTTTCAAATTATCTTGCTGCTATTCCCGTATATCTTCTCCCAAACCTTCTTGCGAGCTGGTCGAAGTCGAGCGACAATTTGAACAGCTTCTTAGCTGTGAAACGTTAAGTTTTTCAACTCGTCTTCTCCCCAACCCTTCTTGCGAGCTGGTCGAAGTCGAGCGACAATTTGAACAGCTTCTTAGCTGTGAAACGTTAAGTTTTTTAACTCGTCTTCTCCCCAACCCTTCTTGCGAGCTGGTCGAAGTCGAGCAACCGATTGAACAGCTTCGTAGCTATGAGACGCAAAGTTTTTCAACTCGTCTTCTCCCCAACCCTTCTTGTGAGCTGGTCGAAGTCGAGCAAAGATTTTAGCAGCTTCATAGCTGATAAACGTTAAGTTTTTCAACTCGTCTTCTCCCCAACCCTTCTTGCGAGCTGGTCGAAGTCGAGCAACCATCTGAACAGCTTCGTAGCCGTGTCGATGTTCGTTGTCTAGGTGTGTATTAAAGTTGATTGTACGAGATTTTTCGTTCTGTAAACGCGACAATTACATAATTGTGTATACCGATGTCATGAGTGTGAGATTTGTAATTTGCTCGAGATTCCGCTCGAGAGCTTCAATTGTTAATGGTTGTGCTAGTCTCCTGCGTAGTTGAAGGCTTCATAGCCTGCTCGAGATTCCACTCGAGAATTTACAACTTCGTAGTTGTGCTAGTCGACTTCGTAGTCGAAGGCTTCGTAGCCTGCTCGAGATTCTGCTCGAGAATTTACAAACTTCGTAGTTGTGTCAGTCGACTTTGTAGTCAAAGGCTTTGTAGCCTGCTCGAGATTCCACTCGAGAATTTACAACTTCGTAGTTGTGCTAGTCGACTTCATAGTCGAAGGCTTCATAGCCTGCTCGAGATTCAGCTCGAGAATTTACAACTTCGTAGTTGTGTTAGTCGACTTTGTAGTCGAAGGCTTCGTAGCCTGCTCGAGATTTCGCTCGAGAATTTACAACTTCGTAGTTGTGTTCAGTTGATTATGTAATCATTGGAGAGTTAGCCGGCTTCATATCCGTTTTGAAAAATTCAGTTTTCCATGTAATCATAACAAAGTCGACGCATAAATATAAGAAGCATAATTGAAGCACAAACTTTAAGATTCATTTCATCATTAAATTCAATTCAAACATTGTTTAGTACAAAAAGTAGTTCGAGACATTGCCTTAGGCGTAAAAGCGTTTGAGATGGATCACGTGCCAGGATCGCGGGAGTTGTCGACCTTCCCCATCCTCGAGTTCGTATGCGCCCCTCTCGAGTACCTTTGTGATGGTGTAGGGCCCTTCCCAGTTAGCTTCGAGTTTGCCGACATGTTTGAGGGTGTCGGCCCGCTTGAGGACGAGATCTCTAACTTGAAATCGTCTGGTTCGGACCTTCTTGTCGAAGGCTGCTCGCATCTTCTGTTTGTACTCGACAGATCGCACCCAGGCTTCTTCTAGACCTTCCTCAATTAGGTCTAGGGCCTCTTCGATCATTTCTTCGTTTCTTCTTTCTTCGTAGAACTTTGATCTGTGGGAGTCGAGGCCGACTTCAATCGGCAGTAATGCATCCATCCCATAGACCATGTGAAATGGGGATTGTCCCGTCGAACTTCTCGGAGTCGTCCTATAGGCCCATAGGACTGTCGTCAGCTCGTCAACCCAGGCTCCTGATGCCTTCTCCAGTCTTTTCTTCAACCCTTAGAGAATAGTTCGGTTGGTGACCTCGACTTGCCCGTTCGCTTGTGGGTGTGCGACTGATGCAAACCGCTGCTTAATTCCCATGTCGAGATACCATGCTTGGATTCGTTTTCCCTGGAATTGTGTTCCATTATCTGAAATTAACACCTTTGGAATCCCAAATCGACAGCAGATAATATTGAACAAAAATTGTATCATCTTTTCCTCAGTAATCCGAGCCAAGGGTTCTGCCTCGACCCACTTGCTAAAATAGTCGACTGCGACCACCAAGAATTTCCTTTGTCCCGTCCCCATCGGCAACAGGCCCACTAAGTCGATTCCCCATTGTGCGGAGGGAATCGGAGAGTTGATTGTCGTCATGTACTCAGCAGGAATATGAGTGATTTGGCCATAACGATGGCATTTCTCGCACTTCTGGACTAACTTCTCGGCCGCCGCTCGAATTTTGGGCCAATAGTAGCCTACTCGGAGAGCTTTGCCAGTTAGGGCTCGAGATCCGACGTGTGCTCCGCAGCATCCTTCATGGATTTCTCTTAGAACAGGAACTCCCTCTTCTTCGGAAACACATCTCAAATGAGGTCCGACTATCGACTTCTTGTATAGGACCCCGTCGACTTCGAAATGCTTGCTTAGATATCAGGCTATCTTTTCTGCTTCTTGTTTGTTTCCTGTAGGGACTCGACCCTGCAAGAGTTCGCGAATAGACTTCCTCCAGTCGTCATTCTCGTCAATTTCCATGGTTTCGCTCAACACACTTCCCTCGAGGTACATCGTAGTGATGTGAGTTCCCACCTTTCCTTCGTTTGAGCTTGCAATTCTCGCGAGCCAGTCGGCTCGTCTGTTCTCTTCTCGCGGGACTTGCTTCTACTCGAACTTTTCCAACCCCTGTATGAGGCTCTGAATTTCCTCGACATATTTCAGCATTCTGCCTTCCTTAATTTCGCAATTTCCCAGTACTTGCCCGACGACGAGTTGCGAGTCGGAATGTGCTGCGATTTCTGTTGCTCCGCCATCAATTGCCAAGTGTATCCCCTTGATAAGTGCCTCGTATTCAGCTTCATCGTTTGAGGCTTTGAACCCCATTCTAATCGTGAAGTCGAGCTGTTCGCCCTCGGGGGATACGAGGACGACTCCCAAACCAGATCCTTTTGCGGCCGAGGACCCATCGACATGCATCGTCCATCTCCTTTCTTCTCCTTTGGTTCCTTCTTGAATGAAATCAGCTAGAGCCTGGGCTTTAATGGCTCGCCTCGGCTCGTACTTGATAGAATACTCGCTCAGCTCGACTGCCCACTTTACGAGTCGACCTGAAACTGTAGGTCGACCCAGTGTTTCTCCCAACTGAAAGTTCGTTCTTACCACAATCGCATGATTCAGAAAATAAGGCCTCAGCTTTCTGGCTGTTATAACTAGTGTCAGGGCAGCTTTCTCGACTTCCGGATATCTCGTCTCCGCACCTTGAAGTACTCGACTTGTGTAATAAATCGGCTGTTGGGAACCTCCGTCTTCCCGCAGCAACACCGAACTCAAAGCGAACTCTCCCACTGAGATATATAGAATCAACTCGTCACCTGGTTCTGGTTTGGTCAGCAAGGGCAGTTCGCCCAAGAACTCTTTCAATTTCTCGAAGGCCATCTGTGCCTCGTCACTCCATTTGAAAACCGTCTTCTTCTTGAGTAATTTGAAAAAGGGGAAACTTCTCTCGGCTGCCCGAGCAATGAATCTGCTCAAACCTGCGATCCTCCCCGTCAGCACCTGGACTTCTCTGATGCTTTGTGGTGGAGCCATGTCGAGTATGGCCTTCACCTTGTCTTGATTCACCTCAATTCCTCGTTCTGTGACAACATATCCCAAAAATCGTCCCGCTTTCACTCCAAAGGCACATTTGCTCGGGTTCAACTTCATCTCAAACGTCCTAAGGGTGTTGAAAGTTTCTTTTAAGTCGTCTAGGTGTGAAGTCGAGGACTTGCTCTTCACCAGGATATCGTCAACGTACACCTCCATATTTCGACCGATCTGGGCTTTGAACATTCGATCCATCAATCGCTGGTAGGTTGCTCCTGCATTTTTGAGGCCAAAGGGCATGACGACATAGCAGTATGTCCCCTTGCCCGTCACAAAACTTACTTTACTTTGATCTTCTAGGGCCAAGGGGATTTGGTGATATCCCTGAGATGCGTCCATCATGCTCAACAACTCGCAGCCAGCCGTGGAGTCAACTAGCTGGTCAATTCTAGGCAAGGGATAATGATCTTTAGGACATGCCAGGTTTAAGTCGCGGAAGTCGATGCACATACGTCATTTGTTTAATGCCTTCCTCACCATCACTATGTTGGATATCCATTCGGGGAATTGGATTTTCTTGATATGTTTGGCCTTCAGTAATTTGTACACCTCGACTTCGATGGCTTTGTCGATTTCAGTGCCATGGTGCCTGCGTCGCTGCTTCACGGGTTTTCTGAGGGGGTCGACATTGAGTTTATGCTCCATAACCTCCGGGTCGATTCCCGTTAACTCTTCGGGAGAGAAAGCGAATATGTCCCTGAATTCTTTTAGCAACCCAACCAACTACTCTCGCAACTCATCCTCCAATTCTCTCCCGACTTTTGTGGTTTGGTCTTTTGACTCTCCAATTTGAATCTCCATCAATTCTCCGTGGGGCTCGAGGTCACTCCCTCTCGGCCTCTTTTCGCTCGTCATTGGTTTCTTGCCTTCCTTGATCTCAGCACGTTGATTGGTTTTGACCGCGATCTGGTAACAGGTTCTCGACAGCTTCTGATCCCCTCGAGCCTCTCCCACTCGGTCTCTCACAGGGAACTTCAATTTAATGTGATAGGTCGACACGACTGCTTGGAAAGCGTTGAGCGCCGGTCTCCCTAGGATCACGTTGTAAGCCGACTCGACATCCACCACTACGAATCTTACCATCTTCACTTTCCTCAAGTCACCTTCCCCGAGAACGACAGCTAGCATGGTTTCTCCTAGGGGAGCGACTTCCGAGCCATTGAATCCAAAAAGTGATGTATGTAGGGGCATGAGTTCAATGTCGAGCTCCATCCTTCTGAGGCACTCATAAAAAATCACGTTCACAGAACTCCCAGTGTCGACAAACACCTTTTGCACCTCATATCCCGATATCTGCACAATTATCATCAAGGCATCATTATGTGGCCTCTCGACTTCACCAACGTCCGCAGGTTCGAAGTTCATCACTGGTCCACTCTCGTCGACCTGCTATACCTCGACTTTTGCATATCGACCTCGAGCATACGCCTTCCTTGCTCGATTGGAATCTCCATCAGTCGATCCTCCAAAAATCATGTTAATCACCCCTCTTTTTGGTGGGAGCTCCTCCTTCTCTGGCGGTCTCGCCCTCTTGCGAGGGCTCCTACTCCTCTCCCGTCTCCTGCTCATCCTCTCGCGATCCTTGTATATGAACTCCTTCAAGTGGCCCGCCTTTATCAACCTCTCAATCTCGTCTTTCAAGTGTCGGCAGTCATCAGTGTTGTGCCCGTAGTCTTTGTGGAATCGACAATATAAGTTGCTTTTGGGTTTTATGGGTCCGTCCTTCCTTGTCTGCGGCCATCTCACGACATCGTCGCGGATCTCCCTTTCCATTACTTCTAGAATTTTCGCATGAGGAGCCGACAGTGGTGTGTATTGAGTCGGTCTCCATCCCCTAGACCGACCTTCACCCCTATCAGCTCTCGGTGATCCATTTCTATCTCCTGTCGGTTGGCCCTTTTTCTCCTTCTTGTCGTCTCGACTTTCAGCTTGGGACATTTTCACACTTTGCAAATAATCGGCTTCAGCCTCGTCGACATTCATGTATTTGGTACATCTTCCCAACACGTCATCGAAACTCCTACCAGGTTGCTTGGCCAAAGAGTTTTTACATAACCCTGGTAGTAACCCTCTCGTCAGTCCTCCTGATTTGATTTCCTCTGTCGCTGTTGGGCATTCGACACACGCCTTTGTAAACCTCGCCACATACTCTCGCAGTGACTCACCTTTCTTTTGCTGGATACTTATCAGCGAGAGATACGATTTCTCTTGTACCCTCACACTTGCAAATTGGTTAAGAAAACTCGAACTAAATCCATCAAAGTCCCTAATCGACCCCGCTGGAAGTTGATGAAACTAGTCCTGGGCCGACCCTGTCAAAGTCGTCAAGAAGGCGCGACACTGCACTGGGTCGCTGTAGCGGTGGAGCACCGCCATGTTCTCAAAGCTTCTCAGATGCCGAGACGGGTCTGTGGTACCGTCATACCATATGTTCAACTCCCTAAAGCCTTTGGGTAAGTCGGCTCTCAGGATCTGCTGCGAGAATGGGTGTTCTTTTGCTCCTCTGCTCTTTCTCCCTCCGACTCGAGCTTGCAAGTCGCGAACCTGTGCAAGTAGTTGTTCTAACGTCTCGTCCCTCGCCTGTGGATTAATAGTTCGAATGGAGGATTCTTCCTCGTCCACCCTTCTGTTCTGTTGTACATTTGACTGGGCTTGTTGCTCGCCACGCGGCTGCTGCTCGACTCGAGGCGGGTACTCGACACGGGGTTGTTGCTCGACCTGGGGTGGGTACTCGACTGGAGGCTGCTGCTCGACCTGCGCCATCTACTTCATCTGGGCAGCCACGGCCTCAGCAATCATCTTTTGCATTTTACTCTTCGTTACTGTCAAGGTCTGCTCCTCGACGCGGGGTTGTGTCTGCTCCGTTACTTCTTGTATCTGCTTTCCCTCGCGTCGAGACATCTCCGTTGGCTCCTTCTCTCCATATGGGTTAGGGTTTTGACTTGTTCCTACCTGGGTCAAAAATTGCAGCTACACGCCGGTTGGAGTGACAAGTGTTTCTCCGCCCAACGTCAATCCTGGTGGTGGAAGTCCTCCAAATGGTGGCATCCCCATCATCTGCATCACGGGGTGTTTGGTGGTGGAGAGCGGTGGTGGCCTCTTGTCCATCCACGTCCCTCTGAATTCCTCGTTCATATTCCTCTGCAAGCCCTCCTTCTCCGCCATCAGCAAACAGATCGGAGCTGGGTGTGAAGCTCTTCCTTCCTTCAAGAACTCCCCACAGACGGCGCCAATATGATGGGTCTACTTCTAGATCTGAAGTAAACCGGTTGTTGTGAGCTCAGATCTGCTTGAACCGCTTCCCGATCATTGCTAGACCGCGAGAATCCTGCAAAAACTCAACGCCGGAGGTGTTTCCGGCGTAGAGCCTCCGAAGCTCAGGTCAGTATGAGAGTGATGAAGAGATGCTGCGCAGCAGCTATGGGGGAGAGTGGGAATGAATGAGAGTTAGGGTTTAGGGTTACCTCACCTCCTTTATATAGGAGTGAATATTTACCTGAAGTACCCAAAATGCCCAAGTCGGTGGACCTAGAAGGTCCAAATTGCCCTGGTCGATTCGTCTCCCCTTGCTGCTGAGTCATCTCAGGATTCCTTCTTATCCTTTATAATGTGTAGAACTTTAAGTATGTTGCGAGTGTGATGAGTCGTCATCACGTCTTTGTTATTCGAGGTATACGAGGTCGACTTCAGAGAGTCGTCTTAGTTCAGTCGACTGCTGAGAGTCGACTTAAGATATCAGGATGCTCGGGCGTTACTCTTGCTGTTCTTCTTTCATTGATGTCTACTAGTGAAAGTCGATAGACTAAGGTCGACTTGCAAGAGTCGACTAGACCAATTTCTGCCTCTTCTCGATTGCTCTCAGTAGAATCGACCTTAGGGAAGTCGATTTGGGCATGTCGACGGAGTCATGTCGACATGCGAGTTGTCTGAGTGGTTCGCTAGACCGGATTATCCTTATGTGGCTATATCAAAACACATGTCCGCACCTGATGACACACATCTGCATTCGCTTTGCCCAACCATCGCGTCGCCATGTGCCTATGTTAGTTCAAGCATCCCATCGTTTATCGTTTCGCCATCCGTGCCAACCTTGTGCAGCACACTACATGAAATGCACATTAATCTTGTCTTTCCGTTTCAACTTTGATCCGACGGTTGAGCTCGACCTGTCCCTTCACCTGCTCCTTTCAATCTAAATTGTCAATTCTACTCAAATCTTGCAGCCGAGATTTCCCGAGCCTTTCCTCTTCCCCTTCCTTTCGCCTATAAAAAGCTCTATTCGCCATCTTTGACAGGCTTTCCCCCTCTGCGCAAAGTTTCTCTTTCTACTTACTGTGCTTTCTTCATGGGTTCGATAAAGTATTCGTTGCTCCCAGAGTTCCTATCTCCCCAACCACTCGTCGTACTCCGGACCTTTCTCAGCAACCGGTGACAATGCGTAAGTTCTTCTTTTCCTTCCTTATCTTTATTGTGATTTGCATGTCCGGATCCTTCTTTCCCATTGATTTTTATTTTTCATTCTATCTTAAACATATCGCCGATCCCTTACCATCCACCATTTTCTTTTGAATCTTTGAAATTTTTCCTCTTTTTGTTATATTTTTTGTCCTCTTTCATATTCTGTGACTTTAAGCGAGGGTGACCACCAATTTGGTCGTGATATGAGCTCTCCACCTTCTTCCAATTCTCTTAACCGTCAGTTTTCTCCTACGACCTCCCCACTGGTGTGGCCGAAATTATCCCTACTGTTTTTGGGGTCAATCCTTTCTCAGCCACCTCTCGTCTTCCTCGTCGCCTTTGGCAACTTTACGACGAAACTGAGGCCGAGGAAACCACTTCTCCTCGATCTCCTGCTAGACCAATCGTTGCCATCACTATGGGTGTGCCCATACCTGGGCTACACCCTTAGCTACTGAAAACATGGTCACTGTTTCTCGACCACCAAGAACCTTCCTCACCATGTCCGAAGACGAAATTGACCATTTCCTCATATGGAGTGGTCTTTCTTATGATTGGCGTTATGTATCGCCTCGACCCATGGATGATTATGCTTACCCTCCTACTGGTTGTTACACCTTTTTTGAAGATCATATTCGCTTAGGGCTAGACTTACCATTAACCCATCTCTGCTCGAACTTTGCAACGTGTTCGTAATCCCATTAATCAACTACCACCAATGTTGTCCATCAACTTGTTATCTTTGCTATACTCTCTTATTATCGACTAGGTCGTATACACAAAGGTTTTTTCTTCTATTGCTTCCTTTCCATGAGTCAAAGTGGGACCTTGTATCTGCAGACTCGCAACGTGGCTCACTTCATGAATGACCATACCTAACATACCCAAGTGGAGGACCCGATACATTTTTGTTCGACCTCCTTCCCCTCTACCATTTGCCTTGACTTGGCTCGAGGAATATAAATGTACACTACCCGTGCCTACCACTTGTGCCAGCTTTGACGGCCGGATCAATTCATCGAACCAAGCTTTTATGTCTGAGATTCTTCTCAAGAACGAAACACTCATTTCCCATTGTGCCTTATCTCCTCGATGTTGCACGCGTCAAACTCCCGATCAGATTGGTAACCATTGTTTTTATTCCATACTGTTATTTTTATTGGTTGATGCTAACACTTGTTTTTCCTTATCTCTTGCAGAAGGGATCTTCAAACTAAGGGGCCCCCACTCGACCTCTTTCCCAAAGAGCAAGAATGTCGACTCTCCCTCCAGAGGGGCTGATGTTGAGCTTCAACCGAAAGAAACCAAACGCTCTCGACCAAAAGAGCCTGCAACCGGGGTTGTAAAAAAATAACCCCTGACCAAGCAGGGGTCTCCCTTTAAAAATCAAGAGCGCACAACGCGTCGAAGTTGTGACCTATGAGGATGTCCCATTGTCGACTTCCCCTCAGATCGAAGTTTCCCCTAACCACTCAGATCCTCTGCTAGAGCCAACACCTAAACCTTCCTCGACCATGCCGGTCGAGGCTATCACTTCATTCGACACCAACTCTCAGGGAGCGACGATTATCGGGCACCTGATGATTAGTCTCCCAAAGGCTGAAACCTATCGCTGAAAAGCTAACCAAGCTAGTTGTAACGCCCCACTTTATTTTAAAGGATTTATCGAATTTATTTAATAAAAGTCACAATAAATTTTTCGCAAACTTTAATTTAATTAAAAACTCAGTGGGCGCTACTCAAATTTACCAAAAGCCTTTATCCGAAAAAGCAACCACCTTAAAATGAAAGATAGCATGCTCGAATATTAAATCATAAACCTCACTAGCATTCATTAAGTTCCAAATCATAAAATACAATTCATAATTCTCAAATTCAAAACGACATAATCAATATCCAAATTTTCAACATGAGTTCATAAACTAAGCGGAAACAAAATTAAATAAGCAATAATAAATGACATAACCACCACTCGTCTTGTCTCGTCACCCGCCAACTGCTTAACCTGCATCAGTTACGAGCAGGTGGGAGTGAGTACAGTTAACTATCGTACTCACACTATGCATATGAATAACATAATAATGGTATGGTCGCAGCATGAACATAAACAATAAAATCATGTCACATCTCTAGCCACATCAATGACTATAGTCTCATCAAAGACTCACTCATGTACATCTATGCTCATCAAAGCTAAGCCATGCCATATCAGTGAAACATGGGAGTGCGTGCCACATCAATGACACGGCCTTCTCATAGGTCTTAATGAGATTTACCTCACTGGGTAACCGTATCTTATCATACGGGGACAACCGTATCGACGGCCATCAAGCTCACATCGATAGGCTACATGTTCATTTTCATACATAGATCACACCAAACTTTCATCACAATTTAAATCACACATATGCATAGATAATTTTAGAATAACCCACCTGGATTCCGGATTGATAATAACTCAAAGCAATTGGAAGTAGGTCGAGGCTGGACTCCTCAATTACCTACATTGAGTCAAGATGCTACAATCAACATCTATCTTGACTTTAAACGGAAAACACAAAACAGACCTAGTCAAACTTGTTTCGACTAAGTAGTTCGTGAAGTCTTGTGGATGTTGGAACACTAAGACTCGGCACTAAACTCGACCAACAAACATGTGAGAGTTCAAATAATTCCATCTAATGATAGACCAAGTCAAACTCACAACAGAACGAAAAGCATGTAAATCACAGATTTAACTTCAAAATCTTAGTTTAGAAATTTCTAGCTATTAATCACATGAAATTCATTGACCAGGCTGCCCTACGACTTATGCCTTGAAATTTTAACCAAAATTACATCTCCCAGTAATTAGTAAAACCACCAAATTTCAGCTTCAAACTCAAAGTACATAAATTTATAAAATTCGAACAGTATATCAGCAAAATGGGCACATTAATTCATACTCAGACTTAATGACCGAATCTGAACCTGAAAATTTTACACAACCTCATACAGCATGCTAAAGTCCACTTATAAAAATTTCAGCCTTAAATGAGAACTGCTGCTATTTTTAAAAATTCAAACGAGCAACAGCAGTTTATCAAATTTAAACTCAAACTGAAACAAAACAGACTCTAAAAGTTCTCATCTTTTACAAACATGATCAAACACCTAAAATATGACTCTCAGTAAAATTTCAGAATTTTTCATGCAGTAACCGATTTTTAAAAATTCAAACAACACTTCTGCAGAATCAATAAATAAAATATTATCCATATCAAATCAACTCCAAAACTTATGAAAATTTAACACAACACATATAAGACAAAGAGGCATGACATATTCGAATTTCAGCTCATTTCAGTCAGGAATGAATTTATTATGCATTTAACAATATTCTAGACAGAACACAATTTAATTATTAAAAATAGCTACAGGTATCCAAAAATTATGAAATTTTTACACAAGGCAGGAAATGAACAGATAACACATCCCTAAAAATTTCACATCGTTTCGAGCAGCGAGCTATTTTTAAAAATTCAAACATCAAAACAGCGATTAACTAGCTCGACAACTTGACAATTAAATCACAACACACAACTTATCGTCCGAGGCCTTTTCATAAGACCAAGGACTCGACATTGTTCCATTATCCACCGACTTACACGACTTTCGAGGTCTCGTTCGATTTTTGAGAAAATCGAAGAGATCCCGAACATACGAACACAATAATCACAACAATTCAATATATTTGCACTTATTCAACAATAAATTCACATTATATATATAACACGAGCACAACATGAATATGAACAATTTAACGAACATATATGAATTAAACGAGACGGAAAAACGACGAGGTACCGTTCTCGGGAAATTCGAAAACGTCACGAACAAGAAGCTCGACCGTTAACTCGTGTCGCCGGAAAAGAGGAAGGCTCGACGTGCACGGAAGGAGGAGGCTTGCTGCTGGTTCGCGGGTTCGCCGGGAACGGAACGGAAGGGTCATCGGACTGGTTCGAGGTTGCCGGGAAAAGCTCCAAAGATGATGACGCACGAACTTTACGACGAGGGTGATGAGACGAGCGCGCGATGAGGATGATGAGCGATGGTGAATGAAATCACAGCGAGGTGATGGGTTGACGATGGTGATGGTGAGAGAAGGAGATGATGATCAATGATGGAAAACGATCGAATTTTTTTTTTTTTCTCTGCGCGTGAACTAGCGAGAGAGATGGGAAAGGGAGACGATCAAAAAGAAACAATAGCTGCGGGATTTTTGATGATCACAAAATAAAGGAACGTGATGCACATACATATATATATATATATACACTTATACATATTTTAGGTTTAGGAGAGAAAGAGAAAGTCTTGTTGTCCAAGACAACAAAACCACGCCCAAATTCAAAGAAAAGCAAAATCTGTCGGGCCGGGCCCGAGAAATTTGGGCCAATAAGATTTTTGGCCGGTTGGGACAACATAATAGCTCACGGGCTCAAATAAAAATTTAAACAGATATATATTCGGGCTCAAAGCGATTCCAACAAAATTATCGGGCTCGACTTCGAATGCAAACGCGCGATAAAAATCAACCGAAAAATAAATAAATAAATATATATATATATATATATATATTACATATTATTACACACACATTTATTCATATTAATAATTTAATAAATCACAAAATCAATTAAACAATTAAATAAATTTCACAATTAGCATTTAATCACATTTGACAAATAAATAAACGTAATGGCATTCAATAAAATAAAATATAAATATTATCACCAATTAATAATAACAATAATAATAGCAATAAAAATAATAATAATAAATCCCAAATAATCCACAAATAAACGGGGCGCTACAGTCTACCCACCTTACAGAGAATTCCGTCCTCGGAATTCGAACAACAAACTACAACGAGATTCTAACTAGAAATAAGAGGAGACAACATCACCACATGAAATTCAGGTGCTTCCTCCGAATTTCGATCTCCCTCTCCCAAGTCGCCTAGCCTTGACCACCCTCCCACTGGACTTGACGAGTACCCCTCCCAGCCTTATCCTAATGGACCCTCTGATCCAATAGGTCACCGGTACCTCCATAGAGGTAGGGTTCTGCCTATCACGCAGCTCGTCGCATCTCACATATACTCCGAGATCACACACACGTTTCCTCCATCAAGAGGCACAGAACGTGTCATGCATCCTCGCGAGTTTCGGTGGTTGAGTCAACTATTAGGCTAAGTCATCGACTTGGTCGAGAATCATAATAGGACTGAGTACGCGTGGCAATGACCAGAACAACGGCATACTCCACCCATATCCGTACCAGCCACCTCGCATGGTAAGGAATTCTCACACTCTACCCATCTATCAATACACAAGACCCTAACCGGTCCTTTCGTGTCTCGATAGCATACTCCAACGGAATCAACATACAGGGTTGACTCGTAGGATCGAGCTTCCATCTCGTGCCCGGGTCACGGTAGAAAACTCGATTACTACAATGACATGATCCGTGCGTCCTTATAAAACAGGCCGCCACGGAAATCCCATACTGATGGGCTAACAATCCACAATAACACTATATCTACAACACCGATACCTACAGAACACACGGCTCTGCTTGATACCATTGTCAACAACTCTACCCTTGCCGACTCGAATAACACCTCGAATGCGGTTTAGGAAATATCGATTAGATGTTCGAAAACAATCTCCTATCGCAGAATCGGTCTCACGATTAGGGATGCTCGATATTCTCATACTAACGATCTAACATCAAAACTCTCTCACTCTTCGTAGATCTCGATCCCTACGAAGTATATACATAGTCTCCAATCGAGACTCGGGGACACTGCCCGAAAACGATGAGGGACCTAAATCTCGCTATTACGAGAGAGTTTCGCATAAGACAAAGGAGAACTAATCGACAAGCCTTACATATCGAGAGTCGTTGATTAGGGGTTTCATACAACGGTTCGGTTTGGAGTTTAAGGCACTGTCACCCAGGAGATGACACACACACAGGCGCTGCATAAGCGGGGCGCCAGGACGTGTGCATGCACCTGTTCAGGGACCAGCTGCAAGATCAAGGTTTGGCCGTACACACTGCCTGGGGAGTTCCTGCGTTCGGTGATGGCGGCGGCAGCTCTCGTGCGAGTCAACGGTCGGCCACTGCAGTTGGCCTCACGTCTCTCAGCACGGGCGTGCGGGCTCGGCCACTACTTCGCGTGGCTACACCCATCCAGGTTCGGCGTTCAGTTAAGACACACACCAGAAATTTCAATTTCCGGTTCATAATCCTAGGTACTTAGATAGGAAAAAGGCCTCCTTACAATACTCCTCAAACTACAACAGTTTAAGCATTACTGTTGAGCTACAATTTCCCATAGGAATCAAACATTGGCACACTGCCCGGAAAAATCCTAACCTCGACGGTCATCGCCGAACATTAGAGTGGTTAGCTCGCTTGACCCTTCCGACTAACAATGTCGGCCGTCACGACAGCTTTTATACAAGTAGCTAATCGTGCCGGCGGTCCTAAACGAGATCGACCACATATACAACTATAGCCTCCACACTTCGAGGTTTAGCATAAAGCTTCCCTCGCAAGTGTTTCCAGCTAACATCATAATACCAATCAGATTAAGACACATAGGGCACATATACATGAAAATTGACGAAAAGCTAATTTTTTTGAAAATTCACGATTCATTTTGAAAACCTCATCATGAACTAGCACAAATTTTCAGCATGCATGGTGAATTACAAATGCATGTAGCTTTCAGTCCACAAATCATATCATGATGAAACCACTTGGAAGATATCCCTAACTCATGCCTCTATCACTTTCATGAAGAACACTCAGGCAGATAAATAATTTAAAGGCACATAATACAGCAACATACAAAACATGGGTGGTGGATAAATAAAAATATACAGCTTGATAGGTTCTCATTGTATGCACAATAACCAAAGCTACAGACATGATATTACTAAAATTCAAAAACTCCGAGGTCTAAATCGATTCTCTACAACTTCTATGAAGACCCCATTGGAAAATTATAACATTATCAATAAGTTTGAATATAAAACGTTTAGTTTGCAAAAACAGTCGGAAAACAATTTTTCGAAAATACAGCACCTTAGTAAAATAGCAACAATTCAAGCTACACAACTCCAATCCATACAAACTCAAAACCTATATGATCTACACATGAAAATATACAAATTTTATGAAGAAGACTGTTTCATAAGAACACGTTTAAGTCACCTAAGCAGAGCACACATTCGATACTTAACCAAAATCCTGGTTTCATAAAACTGGGTGCACATCCCACTCAGAAAAAGAATTATATAAAATTAACTCAAACTCCAAATCATATAAACCCAAAACCTACAGCAACTATACAAGGAAAGCTACAAATTTCATGAAGAGAATGTTTACATATCATCACGTTAAGGGCATCAATTTAGAGCATACATTTCATGTATACACCCAGTCACTGCTTCAAAATTCTGGGCATAACACCAACTTAGAAAAATTATAAAAAATCAACCAAAATTCGAAATTACATAATTCCAATTCCTACGGGCAGCTTATATCATATACTACATTTGTCATGAAGAACACATTTCCATTCAGGCATGTTAAGATCATCATAAATAGCCATGAACTAAAATCAAATCCTTCTGCCCGAGTTTATCAAAACAGCATGCTCGACGAACTTTAAAAATATCATAACAAATTCATTTTAACCCCAAATCACAAAATTCCAAAACTCACAGAAACTTCATTCAAAGCACTACAAATCTCATGAAGAACACTTGTCCAAGAAACATCATCTTGTTTGACAAAAACAGAGCCTAAATGAAGCTCGAAAAATTTAGTTTTCATGCCTTTGACAACTTAAAATATTTGTACCACCAGATGGTTTCAGAATCACGTAAATTACACATTAAGCAAGCCTCGATATCAATACTTTAAGATTTACACATCAGTATCATCAAACACGTTGTCCGAGGTCCAACTCGGTCTTATTAAACAAGATAGAAAATAAAGTCTTATGCCTTTCACTTAAATTATTACATCTTTTGGTTTGATAATATATAACAATTCACATTAATACATAAATTCAACCTCAATCATCGAAGATCACATATGCATCACATGAACCCGCCAAACCTATCATGATATAAACGAGATTCTCAACCTAATACACCTATCTCATCATATCACATAATGGAGAATCAATAAATTACATAATCCTTATCTCTTGCCCAACTAATCATGGTTCGAGCTAGCATGAACTCACCCTTACTAAGGCATAAGAGACATTAAACACATAACATACCAGAGGTTGAACAGAGGCCATGAACATCCATAAAAATGACAGCCTATAAGATATTGACTCATCTCATAATTTTCGAAACCTGACAAAGGTCCGAAGAGGGAGAATACATTCTCGGTTCTCATTGACCGGGTCCTCACTTGAAGACATTGAATAAAATTATATAGCAAAGAAAACCGCTATGGGCATAACTTATCTCGATAACAACATACTGAACCTCATAACGAGGAACATCTAGAGTCCGAACTTAACTCTATATCACTAGAGTTCAACATCAAACACTAGAGTTCACATTAAACGAAGGTGGATAGATCCTAAGCCCCAAAAGTCAATAAGTCATAACATAAGCAGTTTCATTACTGCCTATGTAAAAATATAAAATTTCACATCTTCACATTATAAGTATTTTCATCGATACTTATATAAACATACCTTTAAGCAGCGCGGCGTGACGAAGACGAGTGGTCGGATACAATTTTCTAAACACTTAATCACATATAAACCAGTCTACAGAAACGCAGACTGGCTCTGATACCAAACTGTAACGCCCCACTTTATTTTAAAGGATTTATCGAATTTATTTAATAAAAATCACAATAAATTTTTCGCAAACTTTAATTTAATTAATACTCAGTAGGCGCTACTCAAATTTTACCAAAAGCCTTTAACCAAAAATGCAAACGTATCAAATAAAGACAGCATGCACGAATAATAAATCATAAACCAAACTGGCATTCATTAAGTTCCGAATCATAAAGATAATTCACAATTCTAAGTTCAAAACGACACAGTTATAATATCTCAACATAAATGAGCGGAAGCAAATAAATAAGCGACAAATAAACGCATGACCACCACCCGTCTTGTCTCGTCACCCGCCGACTGCTTAACCTGCATCAGTTACGAGCAGGTGGGAGTGAGTACAGTTAACTATCGTACTCACACTATGCATATGAATAACATAATAATGGTATGGTCGCAGCATGAACATAAACAATAAAATCATGTCACATCTCTAGCCACATCAATGACTATAGTCTCATCAAAGACTCACTCATGTACATCTATGCTCATCAAAGCTAAGCCATGCCATATCAGTGAAACATGGGAGTGCGTGCCACATCAATGACACGGCCTTCTCATAGGTCTTAATGAGATTTACCTCACAGGGTAACCGTATCTTATCATACGGGGACAACCGTATCGACGGCCATCAAGCTCACATCGATAGGCTACATGTTCATTTTCATACATAGATCACACCAAACTTTCATCACAATTTAAATCACACATATGCATAGATAATTTTAGAATAACCCACCTGGATTCCGGATTGATAATAACTCAAAGCAATTGGAAGTAGGTCGAGGCTGGACTCCTCAATTACCTACATTGAGTCAAGATGCTACAATCAACATCTATCTTGACTTTAAACGGAAAACACAAAACAGACCTAGTCAAACTTGTTTCGACTAAGTAGTTCGTGAAGTCTTGTGGATGTTGGAACACTAAGACTCGGCACTAAACTCGACCAACAAACATGTGAGAGTTCAAATAATTCCATCTAATGATAGACCAAGTCAAACTCACAACAGAACGAAAAGCATGTAAATCACAGATTTAACTTCAAAATCTTAGTTTAGAAATTTCTAGCTATTAATCACATGAAATTCATTGACCAGGCTGCCCTACGACTTATGCCTTGAAATTTTAACCAAAATTACATCTCCCAGTAATTAGTAAAACCACCAAATTTCAGCTTCAAACTCAAAGTACATAAATTTATAAAATTCGAACAGTATATCAGCAAAATGGGCACATTAATTCATACTCGGACTTAATGACCGAATCTGAACCTGAAAATTTTACACAACCTCATACAGCATGCTAAAGTCCACTTATAAAAATTTCAGCCTTAAATGAGAACTGCTGCTATTTTTAAAAATTCAAACGAGCAACAGCAGTTTATCAAATTTAAACCCAAACTGAAACAAAACAGACTCTAAAAATTCTCATCTTTTACAAACATGATCAAACACCTAAACTATGACTCTCAGTAAAGTTTCAGAATTTTTCATGCAGTAACCGATTTTTAAAAATTCAAACAACACTTCTGCAGAATCAATAAATAAAATATTATCCATATCCAATCAACTCCAAAAATTCTGAAAATGTAACACAACACATATAAGACAAAGAGGCATGACATATTCGAATTTCAGCTCATTTCAGTAAGGAATGAATTTATTATGCATTTAACAATATTCTGGACAGAACACAATTTAATTATTAAAAATAGCTACAGGTCTCCAAAAATTATGAAATTTTTACACAAGGCAGGAAATGAACAGATAACACATCCCTAAAAATTTCACATCGTTTCGAGCAGCGAGCTATTTTTAAAAATTCAAACATCAAAACAGCGGTTAACTAGCTCGACAACTTGACAATTAAATCACAACACACAACTTATCGTCCGAGGCCTTTTCATAAGACCAAGGACTCGACATTGTTCCATTATCCACCGACTTACACGACTTTCGAGGTCTCGTTCGATTTTTGAGAAAATCGAAGAGATCCCGAACATACGAACACAATAATCACAACAATTCAATATATTTGCACTTATTCAACAATAAATTCACATTATATATATAACACGAGCACAACATGAATATGAACAATTTAACGAACATATATGAATTAAACGAGACGGAAAAACGACGAGGTACCGTTCTCGGGAAATTCGAAAACGTCACGAACAAGAAGCTCGACGGTTAACTCGTGTCGCCGGAAAAGAGGAAGGCTCGACGTGCACGGAAGGAGGAGGCTTGCTGCTGGTTCGCGGGTTCGCCGGGAACGGAACGGAAGGGTCACCGGACTGGTTCGAGGTTGCCGGGAAAAGCTCCAAAGATGATGACGCACGAACTTTACGACGAGGGTGATGAGACGAGCGCGCGATGAGGATGATGAGCGATGGTGAATGAAATCACAGCGAGGTGATGGGTTGACGATGGTGATGGTGAGAGAAGGAGATGATGATCAATGATGGAAAAAGATCGAATTTTTTTTTTTTTCTCTGCGCGTGAACTAGCGAGAGAGATGGGAAAGGGAGACGATCAAAAAGAAACAATAGCTGCGGGATTTTTGATGATCACGAAAAAAAGGCACGTGATGCACATATATATACATATACACTTATACATATTTTAGGTTTAGGAGAGAAAGAGAAAGTCTTGTTGTCCAAGACAACAAAACCACGCCCAAATTCAAAGAAAAGCAAAATCTGTCGGGCCGGGCCCGAGAAATTTGGGCCAATAAGATTTTTGGCCGGTTGGGACAACATAATAGCTCACGGGCTCAAATAAAAATTTAAACAGATATATATTCGGGCTCAAAGCGATTCCAACAAAATTATCGGGCTCGACTTCGAATGCAAACGCGCGATAAAAATCAACCGAAAAATAAATATATATATATATATATATATATATTACATATTATTACACACACATTTATTCATATTAATAATTTAATAAATCACAAAATCAATTAAACAATTAAACAAATTTCACAATTAGCATTTAATCACATTTGACAAATAAATAAACGTAATGGCATTCAATAAAATAAAATATAAATATTATCACCAATTAATAATAACAATAATAATAGCAATAAAAATAATAATAATAAATTCCAAATAATCCACAAATAAACGGGGCGCTACACTAGTCGAGCAGAGTCTGCGGCCAAGTGTTTGGCTCAGGTACCTCCACCTCTGCTTAGTCCTCAACACTGCCCGGTATTCCAACTATTGCTTACCTATACTGATTCTCCTTCGCTCTTCATTTCCTTGTTGTTGTCGCGCCTATCCTTGAAGAGGCCATTGGGAGATCGGGTCCCTCCATCCATGAGCTCGAAGCTGCAACAAAAACTTGGTACTGAGGTTAAACGATTCAATGGGCTCAATGCCGAACTGACGACGGAGATGTCCAAACGTGAGCGACTCATAAGGATGACTTGAGGGCCAAGGATTATGAGCTCGAGGTTGCACAAGCTCGACAAGTGAAAGCTGAAACGGAACTCGAGAAGGCTATGGACCAGGCTACAGCTCACTGTCATCAGGAGGGTCAACAAACTTTCTTCCGTTCTTCCATTGGTGAAACCTTCCTTGACTCCCACCGGCAGCAGGTAGTCGATGACTTATTTTAGTCTCCTCAGTTCCTACACATATGCTCATGCCTGTGGCACAAGAATTTATGCAGATTGCCATTGATGAGGTGTATGGTCAGGCGGTGGCCCAAGGCTTCACTGGTGAAGTCTATATGGAGGTGCTTGTCAAGAAATTGTCATACTGCCGTGCTGGTTTTAAGGGCGATCCTACACTCCCTCAAAATCACGTATGGTGGAATGAAACTTTTGGAAAGTGCATGCTTCGGGGTGGCCTTGAGAATAGCATCTCTCCTCCCTTCATAACCCTCTGCACAATCACTAACACAAGTCACTCATGCGGGCGCCGAAGTGACAATCGACCAAGCCACTTCGTGAAAAGAGCCCGCTGCAAATTTGGCCTCTACTAGTGACCAAGCCAAATCCACCAATGTTGATTCTGTTACTCCTTCTTGAATGTTTATTGTAATGCTAGTTTTGAGACAATGTATGTTTTTACCTTTGAATGAACGATCAAATGCTTGTTTATTTTCATTGTCGTTGAAATGCTTGACTGCCACCTGTATATATAAATATTTATCTGCTACTTCACATATTTGTCAAAGAATTTTCCTCATACAACAAAGCTTACACAAAATTTTTAACAAAGTGCACTATTATGGTTGATACCAAAATGTTTTACCAGTATATATCCACGTATAAGACCAAAATTAAACCAAGTATGACACCAATATTACCCGAATTGAGCTGAGTATGCTGCTTGTAGTGCCCCATTCGTTTTAGATGAGTTAGCATATTTTAGGTTTTGCCTCGTTTGTATTTTAGGTATTTTTGCTCGGTGATATTCCACGATTTGGCTCAGGCGGATTATTTTTAGATATATTTGTCTTGATAATCACTCGTGTCATTCACCGTCATTGTCCAAATTAAGTTTGTTCGTCGACTTTCGTTTGGTTCGTACGAGCATTCGTCGTTTAAGTCTGTTGCGTCCCGTATATGGTTAATCACTCGTTCGCCGTTGTTATAATTCATTCATCCATTGTCGATCCTTTATCGTCGCTCGTCGTATCGTTGGATACTTGTCGATCACGTGAGTTTATTTTGAGCTTGGTCGGATTAAATGGACGAACTTCGTATTTGTAAGTTCATAAGTCGAATCCATTATTTCTCGTCAACTGTTAATCGTTCGGTCCTCATTGTTCAATTTAGTTTCACCGTCATATCGTTCGGATATTCGTCGTCCAATCGCGTAGATTTATATTCAAGTCGTTTTATATATTTCTCAAATTTTGGACTTGAACCATTTTTGGCTTAACGATTCGACCCTGTGAACGTTATCCTCCGCCCAAATTGCTCGTGTAAGTCGGCCCTCAAATCCTTGGAAACCTGGCCCTCGAGATTTCTTGTACACCTTGCTTTGATTTTTGAAATTCAAAAACTAAGAGGTATATTTTTAGAAGGGATTTTTCAGCTCAAATCCCTCTTATTTTTGCCGAACGACACCATTTTAGTGCCAATTAAATCTAATATTTTTGGCATGATTATCCCTTTAATTCCTATCCATTAAGGACTCGCCATTAGATTATTCTTTTCCCTTTTATTATACGTTGGAGTTTGATAACTTGAAGAGAAATAAATCTTATCTTCCTCTCTCACGCTATAGCAACCGTTCGCACTAAAAATATGCTCGCTCATTTATCAGCTTCAGACCCCTCGTTCCGAACCATCGCCGTCTCTAACCCTTGGCCATCCCATCGTGCCCACGTCGTCGCTCCTCTCGGCCACCTCCGTCATCTTCCGCTGCCGTCCGCTGTGAGTAGCCGCGAAGGAGTTCGACCTCGTCGCCATCCCTCTCAGTTGTCTCCGTCGAGACGCTTCTCCATCCTGTCGACACCCCAAATCTCTCGTCAACATCCGTGCACCGCCGCGTCCCTCGCAGCGGCGATCGGACCATCACCCGCGAGCCATAGCCATACGCTGTTTCTTTCTTCATCAGATGAGCCGTCGTGCAGTGACCACCCGTCAATCGCCTGTCGTTGCCTTGTCACACGCGTCTCCTCACCGTCACGAACCAGCCTAGCCGCGACACTCGCTATTTGCGAGTCCTCCCCATCTGCCGGTTTGCCGCAGCAGCCACCGTCCACCCCGTTCGATCGCAAGCCGATGTCGGGAACTTCGTCCTTCGACCAACCTCCATTCGCGTAGCCCTACCGCTGTCCATCGTCGGCCAGCCCTACTTCGCCTGGCCATCCGAGCAGCAACATCGGGCCATGACACCCGCGGGCCAGATCCATTCGTGTGCAACCCGTGTAGCCTTGTTGCCATCTGAGATCACCGTCCGCAACCGTTTGCGATTCACCTTGCCTGCAGCCGCGATCTCATCATTGAACCAAGACCGTTTCGGCAATCTGCCACCAGGGTTCGTCCGTGCCAGCCGTACAACTTGAGCCGAGGCCGAGCGAGAAACCGCCCGAGGCCATACGGACCGATTTCTTTTTCCGGGTTTCATCCGAAGAGCCGAACCTTCTTCCTTAGAGTATTTTGAGATCTCATCATCCGAGATGCAGCCGGTTAGTTCGAGTAGTGAGTCGAGCTCAGACATCGACAGCTTCATACGTCGAACAACTGAGGAAATGCGAAAGAAAGAAAAGGAGTTTTAGGATTTCAATCCTAACCGACCTCTCGACTTTAAGAGCAGTGTTCAAGAAGTGCTCGAATTCTGGGTCTTCATGCGAGTGAGGCGAGGCCTTGGTGTCTCTTATGATGATGTCGTGGATAAACTCTTGCAAGTCTTGTCCCCGTCGTGGAAGGCGGTAGCTAAAGGAATACGCGAGGTGTTCCTGAGGAAGAATCAGAGAATCTTTCTAGGGATCCCGCCAGTCAACTTCTATGATTTTGTTGCTCGCCTCGGCAGGGAATAGGAGGATAGTAAGGTGTCCTTAGAGACGTGTCCCGAGCCATTGGAGGAGGAAGTACTTCGGGTCATAGGAGAGCCCAGTCAAGGGAGCAACGTATGAGCCGAGAAGTTGGGCCTCTTATCAACCGCTCGATGGTAGCGTCCTATTCGTCTATCCAAACAGGTGAGTGTTTTCAAATTACAATGCCATAATTCTTTATAATTGCTAGATTTTATGATCAATGTATGTATGTGAACCACAACCCTATCGTTGGATGTGGGTTCGGCCATCGATATTGTATACCCATCCGCGGATGCGGGTTCTACTGTCGACGGTACCTAGTGTGTGGCAGTCTTCATTAGCCTATTGACAGACCATGTATTTTGATGCGGTTTCGACCATTGACATGTGCTCCTGTTGTCTGATGCGGGTTCGACCCTCAGCTGTTATATAGGTGTACACTTGAGCATATTGAGATGTGATATAAGTTGTTGATTCATGTTCATGCCGCGACCCTACTATCTAATATTATATTGCATTGATGTGTATAGTGGTGAGCTAGTGGTTTTCTCACCCTCATAACTCCCCTTTTCAGGTTATGAAGCTGGTAGTGGTGACGATGGACATACGAGTGGTGGTCGATTTTAAAGAAACTGTTTCATTTCACTTCCGTAGACTTAAACTTATACTGCTTTGAATTATGTTTTATTGAACTATTTTACGATTGGCTAAGTTTGGACTGACATTTGAGAAATTTTATATAAGTTGATTATTAACTTGTGCCTTGGTATTGAAGTGTTTTGGAATTTTTGTTGAATTAAATGAGTGGACGATAAACTGAAAAGATTTTTGAGTAATGCCTGATAAGTGATTTTCTTTAAAAATGTAAACTTGTTCTCTAATAAATGATAAATTGTTTATTTTGAAAAATTCATTCTGATAAATTAATATTAATATATTTATATTTTTACAAAAAATTGATTCATTTTTTTTTTAAACTTGGAAAACTTCTTGAAAAATAACGGGGCGTTACAGTGTGGTATCAGAGCAGGTCTACGTTTCTGTAGACTGCTAAAATTTTTAAAGTTAGAATTTTTAAAAAATTTCGAAGGTTGTGAAAAATGACCATTCGTCTCCGTCATGCCGCGCCAACTCAAATGTATGAGATAGTTTGAATTTTGATATCTACATGTTCGGACTTTAGATTTTGGGTTAAGTTATATCTATAGCAGTTCTCTCGCTATAAGTTTCTGTTTAGGGTCTTCGAGTGAGGACCATTCACAAGCCATCTCGAAAGAGAAAGGCTTAAGTGAGGAGAACAGACAATCGAAGGAGTCCTAAGCGTGTGGATTATTCGAAAGTCTGAAACCATTGTCGATAGGACCATTAGATGTGTGTTAAAATCCAGTCAAGTAGGAGTTAGAATTGGAATTTGGTGCTGTGAACATAATGATGTTCGACCCCAAAGAACTTGTGAAGAATCAAATGCGTAACACTATCGGGACTCTTGAGGGTGGCTAAGCCTCGAGAAACGCGATATTATAAATTCTCTTGCAAAAAAATTCGAGCGGAGGACATGAAGACTGATGCTTATGTGGTAGACTACGACGTCGTTCCTAGGACGGATGGACCGATAAGACACCGAGCAAATGTCCTATGCCATGACCACGAGGCGACACTTCACCTTGAAAGAGACAAGAAGATTATCTTCTGTACAACAAGTCGAGAGTCATGTCTAATGTGCTGAAGACCATGATGAATTCTTTTAAGGAGGGTAGCCGAAAAGTTTCGAAGATCGTCATCGGGATCGAGACAAAGAACCATATGTAATACTTGGGAGGCACCGACAGGATCAATACAAAGCAACCGTCGCCGGAGGACGTACAGATTGTTCGGGAGCATCCAGGAGTCTTTTTGGACGAACTGTCAATAGGACCACAAAGTGAGCAAGACGAGTTCCAGACCGCCTCAACCAGATGAGCAACTGAAGATGGGACTGAAATCACTTTGACGGAAAAAGCTTTATGCTAAGATCTCGTGGTGTGAAATTTTAAGCAGTGAAGGAGTTGAGCTCGTTTACGACAGCTGACACGACTAGCTACCTGAGAGATAGCTGACGTGACAGCCGCCACTGTTAGTCGGAAGAGTCAAAGCAGGCTAGCCTTTTAATTACTCAGCCTGAGCCGCTGATTTTGGATTATTTTTTGCTAGAGAGCCGATATTAGATTTTTTTGAGAATTTTTCTATCTCAATCATTAGATATTCGCATAATGGATTGTGTTGATTTGGAAAAGATAGTAGACTTAGAATTCGGGTTTGCGTCTGGTTATATTTTGAAACCCTTGAAACTTTTGAGATTGTTTAATACCTAAACGCTATGGGAATTGTTTTGTTGAACCCTAAATCATTGTTGTTTTGAAAGTTTTATGAAAAACCCTTTCTTTCTGGTTACCTTGGAATTGTGAACCCTGAGCTTGAAATTTCATGTCTGAGCCTTGAGCTAAACACCGGCCCTACCTGGATGTAGCCACGCGAAGTGGTGGCCGAGCACGCATGCCCGTGCTGAGAGACGTGAGGCCAACTGCAGGGCCGACTGTTGACTCGCACGAGAGCTGCCATCGTCATCATCGACTGCACGAACTCCCTAAGCCAGTGTGTGTTGTCAAACCTCGACCGGTAGCAAGTATCCGAGGAAATACGCGTGCACGCGACCCTGCGCCCCGCATAAGCAGCTCTAGCGGGCGTGTCACCTCTCGGGTGACAGCGCACTAACCTCGAACCATTGATCCCTTTTTCCAGTTGTTCGACTGATTTTTTGTGTCGAACAAAAAATCCTCATTTTACCTCTTAAACTTTTTCTTCCGAGCCCCTCGGGTGACAGCGCACTAACCTCGAACCTTTGATCACTTTTTCGAGTTGTTCGACCGGTTTTTTTGTATCGAACAACAAATTCTCATTTTACCTCTTGAACTTTTTCCTCCGAGCCTTGAACTTAGAGCTCCAAGTTCCACTAAACTATTGTATGAACTCCTTAATCAATAATTTTTGATTAAGTGAGACTTGTCGATTAGTTTCCTATGCCATAGGCGAGAGTTTCTCGAGTTGTCGAGATAGAAGTTCCGCCTTGATATCGAGCGGAGTCTTAAGTCTCGATTAGAGACTATGTTTGCTTTGTACGGATCAACACAATGAAGAGTGATAGTATAATGGAGTAGACCATCAGCATGGGGTACCGTGTCGACCGTTTCTGATGGAGATGCACGGTTTGTGATGAGATCGTGGGTGAGTTTTCAGCGTGACCCGAGCACGAGACTGAAGCTTGATGCCACATATCAACCCCTAATGTAAGATAATCAGAGCATGCTGTCAATACACTAGAAGACCGATTGGAGTCTTGTGTGTTGATGGATGCGTTGCGAGATATTGGTACGGAAAGAGGTGTAGGTCACCTTAGTTCTGGGAAGAAAAGGGAGTCGCCGTCGTGCGTTGTTAGCCCTTTTGAGTTCTCGATCGAGTCAGTGACCGAGCCTAATGGATGGCCTTACTATCGGAGCTTTCAGGATTGCACAAACTCGAGTGGAGGAGATATGTGCACCTCGAGTGGAGGAGTTGTGTGCATGTTCCCGGGGCACATAGTAAACTTTGAAGAGCTGCGTTTTGGGCTAAACCTTATCTGCGAGAAGGTACCGGTGGCCGTGGTGGGACGGAGGGTCCATTAGTCAAGGAACCGATTATGGTACTCATCAAATTCTGGGGGAAACTATTCGGCAAAAGTGATGTTACTCGGGGGGAGCGAGGATGAGTTTCAGAGTGGTTACCAACCATTGGAGTTGGGAATTCTCCCGTATGTAAGTTATTCCTTTGAGTAGCTTGTTCTTGTGAAGTTTTCGAGGACGGAAATCTTTTCAGGAGGGTAGAATTGTAGTGCTCCATTCGCTTTAGATGAGTAAGCATATTTTAGGTTCCTTGCCTCGTTTATATTTTAGGTATTTTTGCTCGGCAATATTTCTCGATTTGGCTCAGGCGGATTATTTTTAGATATAATTCGTCTTGATAATCTCTCGTGCGCTTCTCCATCGTTGTCCAATTTAAGTTCGTTTGTTGAATTTCGTTTGGTTCGCACGAGCATTCGCCATTTGAGTCTATTGTGTCCCGTATATGGTTGATTGTTCATTCACAGTTGTTATAATTTGTTCATCCATCGTCGTTCCGTTATCGTCGCTCGTCGTATCGTTGGATACTTGTCGATCACGTCCGTTTATTTTGAGCTTGGTCCGATTAGTTGGACGACTTCGTATTTGTAAGTTCATAAGTCGTTTAAATCCTTTATTTCTCGTCAACCGTTGATCGTTCGGTCGTCGTTGTTCGATTTATTTTCACCGTCATATTGTTCGGATATTCGTCTTCCAATCCCGTAGATTTATATTCAAGTCGTCTTGTATATTTCTCGAATTTCGGACTTGAACCATTTTTTGCTTAGCGGTTCGACCCTTTGAACTTTATTATCGGCCCAAATTGCTCATGTAAGTCGGCCCTCAAATCCTTGGAACCCCGGCCCTTGAGATTTCTTGTATATCAAGCTTTGATTTGTGAAATTCAAATACTAAGAGGTAAATTATTGTAACGGATCTTTCAACTCATATCCCTTCCATATTTGTAGCCGATTGACACCATTTTAGTGCCAATTAAATCTCATTATTTTTGGCATGATTATCCCTTTAATTCCTATCTATTAAGTACTCTCCATTAGATTATTCTTTTCCATTTTATTATACGTTAGAGTTTGATAACCTGGAGAGAAATAAATCTCATCTTTCTCTCTCTCGACATAGCAACCGTTCGCACTAAAAATTTGCTCGCTCATCTCTCGGCTTCAGACCCCTCGTTCCAAACCATCACCGCCTCCGACCCTCGGCCAGCCTATCGTGCCCACGCCGTCGCTCTTCCCGGCCACCTCTGTCATCTTCTGCAACCGTCCTCCGTGAGTAGCCGCAAAGGAGTTCGACCGCGCCGACGTCCCTCTCAGTTGTCGTTGTCGAGACGCTTCTCCATCTCCTCAACGCCCCAAAGTCTCATCAACAGTCATGCACCGCCGCGGCTTTTGCAGCGGCGATCGGACCTTCAGCACCGCCATAGCCATACGTTGTTTCTTTCTTCATCAGGAGAGCCGCCGTGCAGCTGTGACCACCCGCCAATCACCTGTCGTTGCCGTGTCACGTCGCGTCTCCTCACCACCGCGAACCAACCAACCCGCGACACTCGCTGTTTGTGAGTCCTCCCCATCCGTCGGGTTGCCGCAACAACCGTCGTCCACCCCGTTCGATTGCAAGACGACATTGGGAACTTCGTCACTCGACCAACCTTCGTTTGCGGAGCCCTGTCGTTGTCCATCGTCAGCCAGTCCTCCTTCACGTGGCCATCCGAGAAGCCGCGGGTCTTGCCACCGGCGAGCCCGATCCATCCGTGTGCGACCCGTGCAACCTTGTTTCCGTCTGAGATCACCATCCGGAACTGTGTGCGATTCGCCTAGCCCGCATCCACGATCTCCACATTGAACTAGACCCGTTTTCGTGATCCGCAGCGAGGGTTTGTCCGTGCCAGCCGTATGACTTGAGCCTACGCCGAGCGAGAAGCCTCCCGAGGCCATACAGACAGATTCATTTTCTGGGTTTCATCCGGAGAGCCGACGTCGAACAATGAAGAAAATGCGAAATGTAGAAAAAGAGTATTGGGATTTCAAACCTAAACGACCTCTCGACTTTAGGAGCAGCCGAGCAGTGTTCAAGAAGGGCTCGAATTTTGGGTCTTCATGCGGGCAAGGGGAGGCCTTTGGGTCTCTCATGATGATGGCGTAGATAAACTCTTGCAAGTCTTGTCCCCGCCATGGAAGGCAATAGCTGAAGGAATATGAGAGGAGTTCCTGAGAAAGAACTCGAGAGTCTTTCTAAGAACCCCGCCAGTCAACTTCTATGATGTTGTTGCTCGCCTCGGCAGGGAATGAGAGAATAGCGAGGTGTCCTTAGAGACGTGTCCTGAGCCATTGGAGGAGGAAGAACTTCGGGTCATAGAAGAGACCAACCAAGGGAGCAACATGTTAGCCGAGGAGTCAAGCCTGTTGTCAACCGCTCGATCGTAGCGTCCTATTCGTCTATCCGAGCAGGTGGCTGTTTTCAAATTACTATGCCATAATTCTTTATAATTGCTAGATTTAATGATGAATGTATGTATGTGAACCACGACCCTATCGTTGGATGTGGGTTCGACCATCGATATGGAATCCCTGTCGGCGGTTGCGGGTTTGACCGTCGACGGTGCCTAGTGTGAGGCAGTCTTTTTTAGCCTATATCACAGGCCATGTCTTTGGATTCGGGTTCGACCATTGAAATGTGCTCCCATTGTGGGATGCGGGTTTGACCCTCAGCGGTTATATAGGTGTACACTTGAGCAAATTGAGATATGATATTACTTGTTGATTTATGTTCATGCTACGACCATACTATCTGTTATTATATTGAATTTATGTGCATATATAGTGGTGAGCTAGTGGTTTTCTCACCCTATAACCCCCCTTTCAGGTTACGAAGCTGGTAGCGGTGACGATGGGCAGATGAGTGGTTGTCGATTTAAAAAAAACAGTTTCATTTCCTTTCTATAGACTTAAACATGTATTGCTTTGAATTATGTTTTATTGAACTATGTTATGATTGGCTAAGTTTGGACTGACGTTTGAGAAATTTTATATGAGTTGATTATTAAATTGTGCCTTGGTATTGAAGTGTTTTGAAAAATGATTTTTGGTAAATTGAATGTGTGGACGATAAACTGAAAAGATTGTTGAGTAGTGCCTGATAAATGATTTTCTTTAAAAATGTAAAATTTTTCTCTGGTAAACTTCTTTACCTACTGTGGAGAGATACTTGTTCTTTCGGCTGGACAACTGTTAGTGTTATATACGGAAAGCTTGGCTTTGCATGTTATTACACATTTGTCCTTTAGGAATGAGAATCATGTTAGATTAAACAAGTTCTACGCTCTGTTGTTCTGCACTTAGATAGAGTGGGTCGTCATTGGGCGAATCGTAGATCACTCTATCAGTTACTTGCGAACAAGAATAGTTGTTCACAACTTACATGGACATGAACACCCCATCCGAACAGTTGTAGTGTCAACTGTACAATTTGTCCTAACTGATTAGTTACACTAGTACATTTATGTATTGAACAGGATCCCAGAGAGGAGAAGTTCATTTTATACTGATCGTCGTAAATGAATTAGGTCTCGGTTAATTACTGTGTTATCTTAACCCGTAAGATATTAAACAGGCAGATATATATAATATATATGACTTTGATTCACTTGTGTGAGGTTCAGTTCGCTGAATCAATATTTCTACTATTTTGGGTAATATTATTATATGTAGTTAGTGCTGTTAGGATATTTACGGTCACCATGTGCGTTAGTTTGATGATGTCCCCGGAGTGAGTTCATGAAGGATTGTTATGCTAAACCCTGCAGGTGGATTAAGTTCCCGCATAATAAGAATGTGATGAACGAGCGCTAGCTTCGGTGAAATAATAATAATTTAATTAATTTTTGATTGTCAGTAATTGAATTAATTAATGGACATTATATCTTAAACGTGGGGAGGTAAATCGAGTAATTATTATTGGAGTCTCAAATGTAATTTGGGCTAGGAAAATGGAGTACAATAATATAATGTTGGTGGCTATTATATTATTTATTTGATTAGAAGAGTGGGCTTGGCCCACAGTTAGTCTAATTAATTAAGAAGCTCTATTCTTAATCTCCTAAGGATCCCTACTGTATCTCTATATATACATCATTAAGCTCATGAGAAGAGAATCTCAATCACATCTGATCGAGATACACGCCCCACGTCTCTCTCTCTCTCTCTTTGTTGTCATTCGAGCTTTATCTTCTTCTTGTTGCTCCACTGGTACAAGTTGAAGAAGGGTGTATTGAGTAATACAGTAGATAACTCTGTTGGTAAACCGGACTCTATATATTTAATCCCGCAGGACTAACCGGAGGTCAGGTCCAGAAACCGAACATACCCAGACGACCGTCTTGACGTCAGCTTTCAGCCGCCGCCGAGATCGCCGCCGTCCGTCGCCGCACTCGCCCGCACGTGCCGCCGGGAGGTCGTTGGCTCCAAGATCTGTTTTCATCCGATTGCATCCGTTTGATCTATTTTTAAATCCGATCTTGTTCGTGCAATCCCGAGATGTGATTTGCGGTCATCCGTTCATGCCAGCCAGATCGCCATAAATTTTAAGCCGTAAGTTCTCTACGTCAAACCTATAGATCCGCTGCGCATAGGTTTACGTTTGCTATTGAATTTGTGACTTGTACATAACAAGATCCTCTTAGATCCCAACAAGTGGTACCAGAGCACTTAGTTAGTTCGTTTTGTACAAAGTTCAAATTTTTACGGCTTTATTTGACAAGATGTGTTCGAACGCAGCTATATGTTGGATTATATTTGCATAACTCGGTTTTGCAGGATGAATAGTTAATCCACTATTATGGCCGACTATGTGTTTGATGAATGTTGTTGAATGTAATGTATGATTTTAATTTTTTTGTAAAGCCTCGTACATGTCGAGGAATTGATGGATGAATGTTTGTAATAATTATTCGCCCGGGGGTTGACCGGATATATTTAATTATTTATTTAGGAAACATGTATATCCATTCGTTGGATATAGGATCGAATTATGTAATTTTGTAAATTATATTTTTCGTGTTGTGATCGTGTGTTGATGGCCAGGAGACCACAAGAAATCAACGAGCCTTGGAGAATAATAAAAAATAAATAATAAAACGACGGTGGCAATTTTTTTTTCCGGCAACCGGCGGCGGCGGCGGCGGCCGGAGGGCTGGCGGCGGCTGTTGGTGCCCGATTTTCTTGTCGACCAAGTAGTACAATATCAACCAGGATTTTACTGCTAAAGGAGTTCCAGTTGAACAGGAAAAGAACTGTCACAGTTTCTTTGTTTAAGGAGACTCAATATTTAATGGCCATAATAGTGGATTTATTTATTTATTTATTTATTTAAATTTATTATGCCATTAAATTATTATTTATGCATGTTAATTAATTATGTTCTTGCATGGGATTAATTTAGTATTGCAAGATTAATTATGCATGTAAATTAATTATGTAATGCATATGATTAATTTAGAATTGTATCAATAAATTATGCATGTAATTAATTATTGCATTGGCATAGATTAATTTACAATTACATAAATTATTGTACATGTTAATTAATATTGCATTGACCTAGATTAATTTAGAATTGCATGAATTAATATGCATGTTAATTAATTATTGCATTAACATAGACTAATTTAGAATTACATAAATAGTTAAAAATTCTCATTAAATTATACTAAGTTTGAGAGGGATTTTAAACTAAAGTTAATAGTAAAATTCCTAAGGCCTCTATTTCTAATTTTTCGGTAAATCAATTAAGCTGCGGTAATGGGCTCCCCCTCGGGTGACATTGCTAAAATTAATTGTAGAAAATTACCAAGACAAATTTCTAATGAGACGGTTAGAGGAAATCTTATGAGAGCGTACGGGCTTCCCCTCGGATGACGTATAATAAAATTTGACGACCTTAGGACCGAGAAATGGGATTCACTTAGAATGCGATTAAATTTATTAACCCCCCTCGGGGTCCCTGAATTATATTGCATGGCCAAATGGAGACCGACTATTAATTTCATTCGTCATGAATTTGGTTTTGACTTGTGGAAATTAATGGGGCTTTGAAAAGCCCTTCTCTTACAAAATGCGAGTTTGTAACATACATTCTCACAAGGTGTAATAGATGTTGGTGAATTTAAGCTAATGTTGTTTTGAGGATATCAATATTAACAATTAAATTCAAAGTGTTTAATCTGTAAAATTTATTTGCATGATTCTCAGGATATTCATCGTGTCGTTCAATCCATTGTCTGTCATTCTAAAAGAAAATCAGTTTACTGGTCCTAATTACATTGATTGGAAGAGGAACTTAGACATAGTGTTGAGTGCTGAGGGTTATAAGTTTGCGATCACTGATGCTTGCCCAGCAGTACCGGCGGCTGATGCTCCTGATTAGGATAAAGAGGAGTATGCTCGGTGGAAGAAGGCTGATGAGATGGCGAAGTGTTACATTCTGACTTCAATGACAAATGTTCTTCAACATCAGCATCAATCTAAGGACACTACAGCAGAGATACTGCTCAATCTCAAGGATCTCTTTGGACATCAGTCTAGGGCTGCTAGGCAAGAGGCTTTGAGTGCTCTGATGAGTATGAGCATGGTCGAGGGCACACCCGTAAGGGAGCACGCCGTCAGGGTTGTGGCGCGAATCAATGAGCTTGAGGTTCTTGGAGGTTTTATTGACGGGGAAACCCAGGTTGATATTATGCTCCAGTCTCTGTCTAAGAGCTTTGATCAGTTTCGGTTGAACTACAATATACACAAGATGGATATGGCTCTTCTAGAACTGCTTGCAGAGCTTCAATCGGCGGAAGCCTTATTCACTCATGCTCCTCAGGTGCTAGTCGCCAAGAAGGATTGACCTTCCAGGCCTCATAAGGGCAGGAAGAGAAAGAAGTCTGCAGGAAAGGTGAAGGCACAGGATGCTCCAGTTTTCCCACGATCGGGTGTGGCAAAGAAACCAAAAGGAAGGTGCCACAAGTGCAGAAAATCAGGACACTGAAAGGTCGACTGCCCTCTCTTCAAGAAAGGTAACTCTCTCGTTAATGTTGTAGAAACATGTTTAGTGGTTGTATCCACCAGAACCTAATGTGTAGATACTAGAGCCACTGATCATATCTGCAATTCTTTGCAGGGGTTCCAGGAAACCAAGCGGCTTAGGGAGGGAGAGATCACCGTCTACATGGGCAATGCTACGAAAGTGGCGGCTGTTGCAGTGGGAGACATTACTTTATCGTTTAATAGTAGTAGTTTGGTTTTGAGAAATTGCCTTTATGTTTCTAGTTTTAGAAAGAATCTTATTTCAGTTTCTAAACTTGTTATGGATGGTTTTTCAGTTTCGTTTGATGACATGGTTATTATCCGTTTTGGAAATCGTTTCATATGTTGTGGTTCATTAGTTAGCAATTTGTATGTTCTCAAACCAAACTCTCCCACAGTGCAATAAAATGAATTGAATAATGTCATAACTACATCTAATAAGGGGAATGAGTCTTTGCAAATGAATGAAGCATATCTGTGGCACCTTAAACTTGGGCAAATCAACCTTAGGAGAATTCAAAAGTTAGTGGCTAGTGGACATCTTGGTCTATTGGAAGAGGACTATTCAACTTGTGAATCCTGCCTGGAAGATAAGATGGCCAAGATGCCGTTTACGGCAAAGGGGTATAGGAGCCAAGAAGTGCTAGGATTGATTCTGATTTGTGTGGTCCTATGTCGATCCAGGCTAGAGGAGGTTTTGAGTATTATGTGTCTTTCATAGATGATTACTCGAGATTTGGGTATGTTTAGTTGTTGCACCGCAAGTCTGAATGCTTTGAGAAATTCAAGGAGTATCGGGCGGTTGTGGAGAAGCTTCATGGTAAAAGTATCAAGTCACTTCGTTCTGGTCGAGGTGGCGAATAACTCTTTGGAGAGTTCAGGACAAACTTATCAGAAGCCGGGATTGAATCCCAACTGACTGCACCCGGCATGGCCCAGCAGAACGGGGTTGCAGAGCGAAGAAATAGGACTATTATGGAGATGGTTAGGTCTATGATGAGTTATTCGAGGTTACCAAATTCGTTCTGGGGTTTGGCATTGGAAACAACATCGTATATTCTGAATATGGGTCCATCGAAGTCACCTAACACTACTCCTTATGAGATGTGGAAAGGGCGCAAACCCAGTTTCACATAGTTTCGAATTTAGGGTAGTCCTGCACACGTGTTAGTGCAGGAACCTGGCAAGTTGGAGAAACTTTTAAAAGCACGAGTTTTCGTAGGCTATCCCAAAGGAACGAAAGGTGGATTATTTTATAGTCCTAAGGATCAGAAGGTGATCGTTTCAACGAACGCTAGATTCTTGGAAGAAGACTATATTATGAATCATAAGCCCGCGAGTAGATTAGTCTTAGAGAAGTTAAGGAGTGAAGTCGATGGTTCCCCACCGAGTGCGCAAGTAGATACATCATATAATACTGCAACACGGCACAATGATAGTGTACCAGTGCAAACAGTGCCTCATCGCAGTGGGAGGGTTTTTCATTTACCCAACCGATGGATAGGTCTTGGAGAGTCATTGGACTCAGTTCCAGGAGGCCTATAATCGGACCAAGAACTTACGACGAGGCACTCCAAGATAAAGATGTAGATTCATGGAATGTTGCAATGAAAGCTGAAATGGGGTCAATGGACTCCAATCAGGTCTGGATCTTGTAGAACCACCTGATGGGGTACGACCCATTGGATGTAAGTTGATCTATAAGAGAGAGAGGATCGGATGGGAAGGTGCAGACCTTCAAAGCTAGGCTTGTTGCGAAAGGTTATACCCAGATCGAGGGTATTGATTATGATGAGACCTTTTCACCAGTAGCTATGCTTAAGTCCATTCGGATTCTCTTGGCTGTAGCCGCCCATATGGATTATGACGTCTGGCAGATGGATGTCAAGACAGCTTTCCTTAATGGGAACCTTCAATAAGACATCTATATGCAACAACCAGAGGGATTCATTGCTGAAGGACGTGAGCATCTAGTGTGTAGGCTTAATCGATCTATTTATGGACTGAAGCAATCTTTGAGATCTTGGAACATCCGTTTTGACGAGGTGATCCTGTCGTACGGTTCACTCGATGTCCGGATGGGCACTGTGTTTACAAGAAAATCAGTGGGTGTTTGGTGGTGTTTCTTGTGCTTTACATAGATGACATACTGCTTATTGGAAACAATAAGAAGGAGTTGTCAGACGTAAAGGTGTGGTTGTCTAAGCAGTTTGATATGAAGGACTTAGGAGAAGCAGTACACATTCTTGGAATTAGGCTCATTAGATACCGTAAGAAGAGAATGTTGTACTTATCCCAGTCTTCATACATAGATATTGTCTTGGCCAGATTCAGCATGCAGGATTTCAAGAAAGGTATGTTACCTTTCAGACATGGAATACCTATATCTAAGGAGATGTATCCTAAAATGTCTGAGGAGATAGAGGAGATGAAAACAGTTCCTCATGCTTCGACAGTAGGTGTTTGTCCCATTTTTGTTCCATTTTTCCTTGTTATTTTTCCTTTCTTTTTTCCCCATATTAGGTCTTTTAGTTAGTTTTTATCTCGTTTTGTAGTTTATTGCGTGTTTTCCTCTATCTTGGTTTTTCTTGTGTTTTTCGTATATTTTTTCGGTTTTTCTTCGTTTATGGTGTGTAGGTTGAAAGCTTCGGGAAGATCGAATTTTGGGCAAAAGTCAGTTGGGCAAGCGTAATTACATAGAGGAGTTCGTTGGGAACACACAAGAAAAAACGAAACTCAATTCCGATACCAGACGAGCCCGAACGACTCCAAAATGTAAAATAGTACGCCGCGCAGCTCCTTCGCGCCGCGGCACCACACTGCCTCGCGCCGCGGCAGCACCGTCACGCCGTGGCAGCCACTCCCTTCGCGCCGCGCCATACTTTGCCACGCCGTGACTCATGTTTTTCTATATATATGCACTAGGGATCACGATCAAAAAACATTCTCCCTTCGGGGGTGAAAAAACCCTAGGGGTCGGGGAAAAACTCACAGCTCCTTTCTTCTTCCCTTTTCATCTTTTCCATCATTTTTCTTCTTCTCTTCACCTTTCTTTTCCATTTTTCTTCTTCTTCTTCACAGTACTTAGGAATTAAGCTTGTAATTCAGATTCAACACTTGGAATTGCGATTTATTGTAAGAATTTCTTTCTCTTGTTTAATTCATGAATAATGGTTGACTTGAGTAGAATGATTATATTTGTTGAATTTGATTTACGTAGCTAATTCCTTCTGCTAGGGATAGGGGATGATTGTTCTTGATTAATTTCTTTATTATTGGATTTTAATTTGTTCATGCTTGTGCAAGTTGCTTTAATTAGGGTTAATTAATCCTTGCTTGATAACTTGATATAACCGAAGGGTGACACTTCGATCTTGCAATTGGTATCAATTGAATATTGATTGTCGAGTTAGGGTTTGTTGATTCTATATGATTAGTTGATTAAACACCTTCTAATTGAATTAGCGACTTTTAGAACCGAAAGGGGAGAAGTCGTAGACCTAGGCTCGCATGAGATAGACGATTTCGTAACTGAATAGTCTATAGGTTTTAGATTAAAATACATACTTGTCGATAACCCGTCTCTTGTTACGAAAAGTTATTGAAACTGGGACAATTGACATGTGTTGTATGCTCGAGCTTGTTCGTCTATGTTCAATCCCTTGTTACGAAGAGTTATTGGGAGCGAACCGCTAGATGTTTAAGCGAGAGTGTCAATCTCGAACCGAACAATTGATTGCCCGGTTTGCTAAGAACTTGAATAAATTATCCTCGATTCCCTAGCTTCTTTATCGCTTTCTAGTTCGTATTTTAGGTTCGCTTTTGTTTTCGTACCATTTCTTAGCTGGTAATTATTCTACCCCCTTATCTGATTGGAGTGTTTAGAATGTATTTTCTTTTCGTGTGTAATCGACACCAAAGCTAGATTCCGAACCGCTTTCCTCGAGAGATCGACCCGGGAAATGAATCATTGATTCGATACTCGGTAAAATATAACAATTTGTACACAACAAATTTGGCGCCGTTGCCGGGGAAGGCAAGTAGGATATTTGGTTTTGGTATTGATTCTATTTTCCGTGTTTCTCTTTGTTTTGTGTTTTTTGGGATTTTTGTTCTTTCTTTTGTGCATATTTGTTTTTCTTTTTGTCTTCTTTGTTTTGTCTTCTTTTTCCTCCCTTTTCGTGGCTACATGTGGTTGTTCTGTTTTGGTGTGTAGGTATGATGAATTTCAACCGTGTGTTCCCCTACCCGCACACCCAGTCTTGGGGTCACGAGCCGAGCTATCACATTGGGTGCTACTACCAGTCATCTCCGTACTCTTTCGAGCAGTGCTGGGATCCCTACACGGTCGAACAAACTTATGAGTCCCACGAGCATAATGAGAAGCTCGACTGGATTCTCGATTTTATAACTTCTCAATCAGCTCGAGAAGAAGAGGCCGCATACATTGCCAAACTCGATCTCATCTTAGGTCGATTGATGGCCCGAGCGAAACAAGAGGAGGAGATCGAGCTCAGATGTGCCCGATTGAGCGAGCAAGTGGAAAGTCTAGCAAGGCGCATCGACTCGATCGAGTCCCAGGCCCACAAGCTCGAGGTTGTGGACCCACATCCCATGCCCGAGCATCTAAATGAGCTCCAGGACGACTCCTCAGAGTACAATGCCAAGCTCGACCTCATCCTCGATTAGATGATGGCCCGAGCAAACCAAGAAAAGGAGATTGAGCTCGGATGTGCTCGGCTGAGCACACAAATAGAGAGCCTCACTGTACGTCTCGATTCGATTGAGGCACAAGTCGACAACCCACACCTCATGTTTGATACTCAAACCCGTACGATGAAGCGAATGTGTGAGGTCGAAGAAGATGATCAGCTCCAGCAAGACGTTGATGTTATTTCAGAGGAGGAGATCCATGGGCTTGATTCTCAAGTCACTCCTCCCACTTCTGAGTTGGAGCATCTATCTTCGAGGCTGTTGCACTATGTTACGAAGTGGGTGGGATTCAATTCGACTTGCTTCACTGATGTGCTTATCATCCCGGAAGTTGACGACAGAGCTCGGGTGGGAAAAGCTCTGCGTTTAGAATTAGGGATTGCTCGTGCCCGAGATCACTTCCTTCAGAACACAGCCACCCGGATCCACCATGCCCACCTTCTTGCCACCCTTCCCATGCTGCCACTTCTGGAAAATACGAAGGCGTGGCACGATCGCCACTTCTTTCTGGATCCTGGTTGATAAGTGTACAGGTTTCGTCAAGCTAATGACGTTAAACAAGCGCTTCCTGGGAGGCAACCCAAGTGATTTACTGCTTCCTTAGTTATTTTCTTTTGGCTTTTTATTTTATCTTTTAATAATTGGAGTTTGGAGTTTCTGTGTTTTTCTTGGCAGGTACGAGTTTGCGAGCTTGAGCAGGAGGAATATCGAGGTTCCGAGCGGATCGTGGGCGAGTAGCTTGCACGTATTTTCTTCGAGGCATCTTCGGTTTGCACACCCTTTTTCTTTTTTCTTTTTATCCTTTTTGGGTTGTTCTCCTCCTGTCCTTTCTTTTGAGTCTTGTGTTCTTGTGGTAGTTGCTAGTATTGGTTCGCTATATGAAAGTGCTAGGTCCTTTATTTGACTTCCTGTTTCGTGTTGAAGCAATGAGGTCATTGCCTCATTTTAAGTGTGGGGGAGTCTATTTGGATTTTGCATGCTTATGTGGTGGACTGGTCTAGTTGTAGGTTTTTTGTGTCGTTGAGCACGGTATTGGTGGATTATATGATTTGTTGATGAATGTTTGATGAAATTGGGAAGTTGTGATGATGGACGTGTGGTCATTGCCTCGGTATATGCTTGATTGCTTTGAGTGACATATATTTGCCTTGTGAGGTTTTGATCCTTACTCTTCCTTCTTGTGGGATATTGGTCATATTCTTGAATGATTAGAACTTGCCTTGAGTTTGTTTGAAAGGAATCGATTAGATTTTGAAATTGCGAAAGTGATTGAGGCGTTTTGTTTGATTAGCTCTCTTTAGCCTTGTTCTTTGAGCCTAAACGCTATTATCCCTAGCAGCCCGTTTGAGCCTTGAGCCTTTTCTTGTCAGCCATGCATATAATGTATTTTGTTGACTGATTTTGTGATGATTGGTGAAAATGGTGTCGTTGTTGAATGAGGTGAATTGGAGTTGGATATCTATTGCTTGACCTATATATATATCAAAAAAAAAAAAAAAAAAAAAAAAAATAACATGAGAGCTCACAGGACGAATCGAATGGATTCTGCTCCTCTTACTAATCGATTCATTTTGACTAGTAATGAGCATTGGGAAACTACTGTAGGACACTTGGATGATCTCCAATGTTCACACCTACAGAATGTTGTCCTTTAGATTCGATCTTGTTCGGAAAAAGTTACTCTCCAAAAAAAAAAAGAAATATATTAAAAAAAAAGATAAGAAATGGGTCAAGTATTGCAATTCGATTAGAGCAATTAGGTGTTGTGTGTGGTGTTTCGGTTGGGGTAGATGTGTTGTCATGATTATTCTGGATGAGTGGCAGAGAACTCGAGTAATCTATTTGCTCGAGAATTGTGATTGTTTATTTGAGCTTCTTTTCCTTTATATATCCTTACCTTGAACCAAATAGCCTACATTATAACCCGTGCAGTCCTCTTGATTCGCAAGTTTTGAACTTTGATTATTTTTTAGTAATGTAGACGATTGGCAAGCATATGTTGAAACAGGAATATTGACCAATCTGAGCGACCCTATCATATATTCATGTAAAAGAATGAGTGAGGCATGTACTTATATTTCTGTATTTGAGAGTTTGTCATTTGGAGGCCAAGTTTATATTTGAGGCATATGGTTTCACGGTCGTTGGAATTCGACCTGGTTGAATTGGACATTTTGAAACTCTTCTTATTTGAAATTGTATTCATGCTCATGTCTTGTTTTCTTTTCTTTTTTGTTCGGGACGAACAAAGGTTTAAGTGTGGGGGAGTTGTTTGTCCCATTTTTGTTGCGTTTTTCCTTGTTATTTTTCCTTTCTTTTTCCCCCATATTAGTTTTTTTAGTTAGTTTTTATCTCGTTTTGTAGTTTATTGCGTGTTTTCCTCTATCTTGGTTTTTCTTGTGTTTTCCGTATGTTTTTTCGGTTTTTCTTCGTTTATGGTGTGTAGGTCGAAAGCTTTGGGAAGATCAAATTTTGGGCAAAAGTCAGTTGGGTAAGCGTAATTAGATAGAGGAGTTCGTTGGGAACACACAGAAAAAAACGGAACTCAATTTCGATACCAGACGAGCCCGAACGACTCCAAAATGTGAAGTAGTGCGAGCTGTCCAGGCCCCGCGCCGCACGCCACGCCGCGCAGCTCCTTCGCGCCGCGGCACCACACTGCCTCGCGCCGCGGCAGCACCGTCACGCCGCGGCAGCCACTCCCTTCGCGCCGCGCCATACTTTGCCACGCTGTGACTCATGTTTTTCTATATATATGCGCTAGGGATCGCGATCAAAAAACATTCTCCCTTCGGGGGTGAAAAAACCCTAGGGGTCGGGGAAAAACTCACAGCTCCTTTCTTCTTCCTTTTTCATCTTCTCCATCATTTTTCTTCTTCTCTTCACCTTTCTTTTCCATTTTTCTTCTTCTTCTTCACAGTACTTAGGAATTAAGCTTGTAATTCAGATTCAACATTTGGAATTGCGATTTATTGTAAGAATTTCTTTCTCTTGTTTAATTCATGAATAATGGTTGACTTGAGTAGAATGATTATATTTGTTGAATTTGATTTACGTAGCTAATTCCTTCTGCTAGGGATAGGGGATGATTGTTCTTGATTAATTTCTTTATTATTGGATTTTAATTTGTTCATGCTTGTGCGAGTTGCTTTAATTAGGGTTAATTAATTCTTGCTTGATAACTTGATATAATCGAAGGGTGACACTTCGATCTTGCAATTGGTATCAATTGAATATTGATTGTCGAGTTAGGCTTTGTTGATTCTATATGATTAGTTGATTAAACACCTTCTAATTGAATTAGCGACTTTTAGAACCGAAAGGGGAGAAGTCGTAGACCTAGGCTCGCATGAGATAGACGATTTCGTAACTGAATAGTCTATAGGTTTTGGATTGAAATACGTACTTGTCGATAACCCGTCTCTTGTTACGAAAAGTTATTGAAACTGGGACAATTGACATGTGTTGTATGCCCGAGCTTGTTCGTCTATGTTCAATCCCTTGTTACGAAGAGTTATTGGGAGCGAACCGCTAGATGTTTAAGCGAGAGTGTCAATCTCGAATCGAACAATTGATTGCCCGGTTTGCTAAGAACTTGAATAAATTATCCTCGATTCCCTAGCTTCTTTATCGCTTTCTAGTTCGTATTTTAGGTTCGTTTTTGTTTTCGTACCATTTCTTAGCTGGTAATTATTCTACCCCCTTATCTGATTGGAGTGTTTAGGATGTATTTTCTTTTCGTGTGTAATCGACACCAAAGCTAGATTCCGAACCGCTTTCCTCGAGAGATCGACCCGGGAAACGAATCATTGATTCGATACTCGGTAAAATATAACAATTTGTACACAACAGTAGGAAGTCTTATGTATGCAATGTTGTGCACTAGGTCGGATATTAGCTATGCCGTTGGCATGGTAGCTAGATATCAAAGTAATCCGAGAAGGGAACATTGGTCTGCGGTTGAGCATATACTCAAGTACCTGAGAAGGACTAAGGAGTACATGTTAGTTTACCGTGCAGGCAACTTGTTACCTCTGGGTTACAGTGATTCTGATTTCCTGTCAGATAGGGATGAAAGTAAGTCAATCTCAGGTTATGTGTTAACCTTGGGAAGTGGAGCCATTTCATGGAGGAGTGAGCAAAAATGCGTGCCAGACTCCACCATGGAAGCTGAGTACATAGCAGCCTCAGAGGCAGTGAAAGAGGCAGTTTGGCCCATTAATATTACTTAATTAATTAGAGGAGTGGGTTTTGCCCACAGTTAGTCTAATTAATTAAGTAGCCCTATTTATAATCTCCTAAGGGTCCCTATTGTAGCTCTATATATACATTATTAAGCTCATGAGAAGAGAATCCCAATCACGATGTACACGTGAAAGCCGCGCCTCTCATCTCTCTCTCTCTCAGTTCTCATTTGAGCTTTATATTCTTCTTGTTGCTCCACTGGTACAAGTTTAAGAGGGGTGTATTGAGTAATATAGTAAAAGACCCATAAGTAATCGAGACCCGATGATCATCTGCCGAAGTCGACGATCCACAACCCGAAGGCCAGGACCGCCGACCGCCGCGACCCAGCCGGACCGACCGCCGATTGTCGCAGCATTTCGCGACACGACCGGTTAGCCGCGACGTCTAGCCCGCGACATGATCGAAAGCCACGACCCGCGACACGAGCCCGACGATGCGACCCGATCCAGCTTCATACGATCAGTCCGCGATTGACACGAGCTGACCATCTTGTTCCGTTCATGTGATCTATTTGTTCGTGAGCTGTGTACGGCCATCCGAAAGATCAGCCAGATCACCAAAATTTTAAGCCGTAAGTTATTTACATAAAACCTTTGGATCCGCTGCGCATTGGTTTGCGTTTGCTATTGAATTCGTGATTTGTACATAACGAGATCCTCACAGATCCTAATACGAGTAACCGAAGCAAAATGGTGCTCAATTTTCATATATTCATAGTAGGCTTGAATCCACTTGCTATTAAATTGAGTTCCATTATCTGACACTAACACCTTTGGTACACCAAACCTGCATCAATTATTGTTATATAAAAAATGTATGACGTTTTCCTCTGCGATTTTGGCCAAGGGTTCGGCCTCCACCCACTTCGTGAAGTAATAGACCGCCCCAGTAAAACAAATCCTTTGACCAGATCCCTGCGGCATTCGTGCCACTAGGTCGATGCTCCACTGCGCAAAAATGGAATTGGGGCGCTCATTGTAGTCATTTCTTATGACAGTTGATGAATGAGTGGACCATGCTTCTGGCACTGCAAGCACCTTTTCACCATCGAGGCTGCATCCACAATCATTGTCGGCCAGAAGTAACCAGCTCAAAGAATTTTTGCGACTAAAGCCCAAACTTTGCTATGATTGTTGCAGCAACCCTCGTGCACCTCTTTCAACACATACCTCCCTTCCTCTTTGGTCACACACCTCAAATGTGGCCCTGTATACTACCTCTTATAGAGGACCCCTCCTTGCTTAAAAAATCTTTTAATAGCCTTCAAGCTTCCTTCATTCAACTCAAGTAAGACAGGGACCATCCAATCATCCACCTCCTCGATTTCTGTGACCTCAACTTCCACTGTGCTTTTTTTCCATGTGTAATAAAGTTACGCTCCTACTCGTGCAATCGACCAGGTTTTTAGCTATTTTTGACAATAGATCTTCTCGATCATTCTCTTCCCTCGGTATCTGAATCAACTCAAAAGAGCTGAATTGTAACGCCCCGTTGTTTTAAAAGGAAAAATGTCAGATTTTTCAAAAGTAGGAATAAATTTTTCAAAAATAATTATCCAAATTAAAACTTTTTAACGGGCATTACTCAACATCAAACAACCCTGTTCACAAAGATTAAGATGCAACTTAGGCCAAAGAAACATTTACATATCAGAAATCGAGATTTAAACCAATATCCCAAGCATAATAATCTTGGATCATATATTATACCATAACCATGAACCCAAATTTTCGATGAAATAATCTCAAATCATAACTAATCGTACTAAGTTCAACATATCCAATATACAAGTCTTGAAATGAATAAGAGGAAGCAAATAACAGTTCATAATAACACCAATAATGACCCCACTTGCCCGTCCTTTGCCACGACTGCCAGCTCAACCTGAAAGGGTGAAATAATGGGGGTGAGCAAACAAAAAGCTCACCGTGGGAATACTGTGCAATCTATTTCAGATAATAATTGATAACATAATCGCAGAATGAACATAAATCATCACATCTACCTCCTACCTTGCCTATGCTCATATGTACACACTCTTGCACGGGACCCAATTAATCGGTGCGCCCGAAGGGAGATACACTCTCCTTGGGTAACTACGGGAGAACTGTCGACACAACCATACCGACAGGAGATACGCTCTCGATAGATTGACAATTCACACATACATTGATTATGGACTCACACGATTATAAGAAATAAAAGCATAGTAAGTTTTATCAATACCCACCTTGCCGATAATGAATGAATGCACATTAAACTTTCGCGAGGGCTCGACTCCTATTAATCTACAAATTAGACGTTGAATTATTATTAAGGGTTTTGATTATCATACAAAGAGCACGACAAATTAAAGCAATATATTATCCACGTCGAGGTCGGACTTCTTATATGCTATAAGAAGATCCGACCTCGAAGATCTCAGAGGACGGGACCCCAAGATGCATTCAATAACAGGAAATAATAAAATAATGCCACTTGCAGCCTAATGATGGTCGATGGGATGTGACCACCAACTCTGTAGACATACGACCCGTAGGTCCCTAGAATGGAGTGTCCACGTTAAGGGCCAGGCAATCAACAATAGTGGCAGGTAATCGGTTATCGTGAAGTATGGTTCAATGAATAGTGGAAAAGTGGTATCCACGACTGTTGAGTTATAAATAGTCCTATTATATATTTATGAGAGAGGTGGTGGTAGAGAGACAAAAAGAGAGCAAAAAATACCAAACACTATGTAAAATACAACCATTCGTAATAAATTTAGACAACACCGCCCAAAGGTCTGATCTGGGAGCATCCAGTGGCCGGCCTCGATTCATACCTGAAACTCTCAGTTTTCTTAATTAAACCTTACTCATTTCGCGATTGTCTTCCCAAATCAGTCAGTTGATCCTTGATTAACCGTTGATACAAACTACATATCGACACCTACCATGCCTAATAGGAATAAAATAGTCATTCCAATAAAGTAGTATAATTAAATACTCCATGTTTAATTCCCAAATTACGGTTTGAGCTCCACCTTCCAATATACTCAAATTACTTACATATGTTTAAAATATGTCCGTCAAGTTATTTAATTGTTGATAATTAAATTAATTAACTTCTTGAACTGAAGCTAACACAGTTCAATCATTTTTATGTCGGAATTTAATCCACATACACGGTTTAACATAATAATCCTTCTGAACTCACTTCGGGGACATCATCAAACCTCGAGATGTGAAGTACACGGTGATCGTAAATATTATAACAGAACACCATATTATATCGGAATACTACCCAATCCAAACAGTTATTGGCCTATATCAATAAACCTCGCCTTGCTGAATCAAAGCAGTAATTACTACATACATGTGTTTATTCATATCTTACGAGTTAAGAGAATACAGTAGTTAGCCGAGGCATAGTTCGTTTGCGATGATTAGTACAAAACGAAATACTCATCTCTAGGATCCATTCAGTACACCAATGTGTACTAGTATAACTAATCAGTCAAGACCGACTGTATCACTCACACTACAACCGTTCCAATAGATTGTTCAATTTCCATTTAGGTTGTGAATCAATGTTTTATGTTTTGAATGTAACCGATAAATGATCTTCAGTCCATCCGTGATGAACCATTTATCTAAATTCAAAATAATAGCACATAGAACTTTATTTAATCAAACAGGAATTCTCATTCAACATAAATAGTGATCTAAAGCCAAGTTTTAGTATACATACTAACAAATGCCTCATTAAGGTCCTTAGTAAAGCCTATAAATACACCACTTCTCTTTTATTTGGGAGACATCCATACACATAAGACTTGGGAGAGATATAGAGTCTCCTTCCCACCAAGGGAGTTCTAGAGGTGTTAGGATATTCAATAGAAGATTCTAAGGTAGTCGAGCACCTGACCACCACCGGCGAAGCACCCGACCACCGTCGACCATCATCGGCCACCGCACATTGCCTGACGCGACGCGACTCTCTCTCGTGCGTCCTGCTCCCAGCGTCCCGCTCTAGCCGCTGCATGCCTGCGACCCGCAACTATCTCACAACCCACTCTAGTCAATGACCCGTGTCAACCCGTGCACGACATGCTGTAGTTCCTGAAAGTTGCTCGACTCCGTCTGCACACCACGCGATCCGCGCGACTCCCGACTACTCCAAGACGTCGGGCAAGGAGATTTCTTGCGAGAGGAAATCAGGCAATCTCCATCAACGGAAATCTAGAACGTCTCAGATTTTGAAAATATTAAGCCGTAAGTTTTCTACGTTAAACCTTAGATCCTTGCGCATTAGACGATCCTCATGGATGCCAACAAAAACAAGCTTGAAATGCTCAAGCTCGCAACGTTAGGTTCAATTACATCACTAATATTCTCTAGAGTTAATCAAATAATTTTAAAATCTTGTTTACCAAATTACTCGAAAACGCAAATGGATTCAAACTTTGGCAAACAATTCAACGAACGAGCTCGAACATGATTCGTTGCTCGAAAAATAGATGAACGAACAAGAACAATGTTCAAGACAAGCTCGAGAGTTGTTATTAGCACTTTATCCCCAGACAGCTACCAACGTACACTAGTGTGTCAGACCCGAGTCTACACGGCCAGCAACGCACCCCGCCTACCAGCAGCGTGCACCCGTTAGGCCCATCGACCACAACCGAGGTCCGGTGATCACCAGCAGTCCGGCGACGGTCCGACAATATCCCGGCGAGCCTTCGACAACGCAGATCAGCCAATGACCATGGTGAGAAGCCTAAGACGATACAAGGCACAACTCAGACACCAGGAGACGTGTCGAGGCAATCACGATGGGACGAACATCGACGAGGCTTAGATAATCTCCGTCAACGGAAATCAGAAACGTCTCATAATTGACAAATATTTAAACGGTACACATTGAACCCTAGCTTGTAGTTCCGTTGCGATTAGGATTTAATTCATAGATAATTTGTGACTTGCATAAATTCGATGTTCCTAACCGAGCCCCAACCATAAGATGGTCAATTGTGTAGGAGATAAGCTCTTAGATAGAGTTGAATTAACCCAATCAGAGTAGGAAGGGGTACCTGATGATATGAGATACCATACCGGCTGGAGTTGACCCGAGAAACAGAGTAATCAGACCGAATGCATCACTAGGTCGATCGAAAATCGAAGGATATGGAGGTCGAAAAGTACACCAGCAGGTTGAGCTAAAGCCCTTTGAAGGCCTATGGGAGCTTGATTTGAAGACATTATAGGTCGATGGATTGACCAAGCGGATAGAGCACGACCTCAATGAAGAAAGCACTCTATCCCAAGAGAAGTTGTATTAGTCGTACTATTAATTGTATGATTAGGCCGTCTTATAAGTTGGACAATTCAACGAACAAGCTCAAACATGATTCCTTATTCGAAAAATAAACGAACGAACAAGAGCAATGTTCGAACATAAAAACAAAGCTCGAAATGCTAAACTAGACTCATTCAATTCAATTAAATCACTAGTCTTCTCAACGTAACTTTTTTTTTATTTTTTTTTTGTCCACTTGTTTTTTTATTGTTTTTTATATATAAATTTCCCTAAAATCTACACTACCAATCCACAGTTAAATTACCAACCACATAAAATCTTATATTCGTCCATGCTGTGTGTTGCCATTTGTTTGAACCTCTTCTTGTCAACCAATTTCTAACATGACTAATTGACTATGTTACATGCATCCAACCAAGGTTCGTTTAATACCCCTACCCGAAGTTCCTTTAAGCATCATCATGAAAACCCCTTTAAGGCATGTGTCGTATAAAGTCAAAACAAAATATTGAAATTTCAAACACGAACAAATAAATCATTATCTATTTCAAACAAAGTCATCGGAAATTCAAATACGAGGCAAAAGCAGAAGTAATTTCTAAGATTCAAAATTTTTCAAAGGCAAAACTACTTGGAAGGAAACACAACTGAAAAACTAAAGTTATTTACTACTAAACCCTAATCAAAAATGTTGATAATTAAATCGTCTTCTTCCTCCTCAATCTCTTCGTCCTTCTCCTTCTCTTTATCTTTGTCCTCTTTCTCTGCCACCACATCACCGCTCGAAGCTTCTGGGGTAAAGGCGGCACCACCAACTATCACCTGCATAATTTGACCACACATAAACATACAAATTAAATACTAGACAACAAGACATATAATTAATTGAATCCAAAGCCAGAAGAGAATATCCATATTAAAGTACATAGATTTATCCAAATTTGTAATCTACGAGAATACTATTATGTAAAATAAAAAACGAAAATCAAAACAATTTGCTCTTTGTCATAGCCGAATTGGACAATATTTTAACTTTTTCACAAGAAGGAAACAAAAAATAAAAATAATAAAAAACCCCTAGGATGAAAATTAACTTCATAAGACAAATAGGAAACTCCGAATAACCTGAAAAACGCCTGAGGAAGGGGTGACATAGGAGAAGGAACTCTGAACAGCGCCGGAGGAGCCAACGGCATGGACGAGCTTGCGCTCAAGATCGAATCGTTCGTCGGCCGACGCGTGGAGATCGCCGTTGAGTTGCTTAGCCGACCACGCGCCGTCGGTTTCCCTGCAGACAAAAGTGAAAACTCCCATCGCGCCGTTTGCTTCGATTAGATTGGTATCGATATAAGACCTAGGGCTTTAGGGGCATATATTTATAGGTTTTTTGCCCGCGCCACGATGAATTATTTACCTTTCGTCAATAAATACAATATTTTAATAGAATAATAAATATTTATTTATTAATTTACTATATGGGCAAATATTTAGCATGAAAGGCGGTTACTGCTTTTTAAAGAAACGAAACAAACGGCAGCTTTTTTTTTTTCTTGCTCACGTTAAATAGGGTTTTGAAATATACAGCATGACCCCAGTAAATGTGTCGTATCAAAGTTGGTCTTTTCTGTTTCCACGAATTTGGAAGTAACTGTACAGATTTTCACTTTTACCAAATTCTACTCAAATTCGTTTAGACTCCTTTTACGACTGCAACACCAGTATATATAACGTAATTTAATGGAATAAATATAGGTAAAAATAAATAAAAAAGTAAACAGTTTGTAATTTTATTTTCAATTAGAAAATGAATATATATTCAAATTCCAAAAAACTAATCTCACAAATAAAATAATAAAAGCACTGTTACTAATATTTTCATTCGTGCAACATAGATTTTCCAACTTTACAGTATAGATGTTATAATAATGTAAAGTTTATTGGCCATTGATATTATAATATTGTAATTGAAATTAATAGGCATGCGTCCTTAGAAAATCAATTGATGCATGTGTTTTTATGTACACAAGTAATCCAATTCAAGTAATCTTCAAAACTAATTAAGTTGATATTAAATCAAGTTCATAGATTTTTATGAAAATGTCACTTCTATAACTACAAAAATTTTTCAATTAATGGGTTATCAAAATCAAATCAATCAGTAAAAAATTTATTAAATATTGTTTTTCCAAAAAATAAAGACAATGCTAAAAAAGAAAACATGAAAAAGTCAAAAAATATGGTTACGAGTTCCTTTTTAGTTGTAATAAAATTATTTTGATGAAAAGTTAGTCACATACTAATAATAATTAAATGATTTACTATGTGTGTAGATAAATAGATATATAACGTGTTGATTTTAAGAAGGTAATTTAGACATTTTAAAGGACATTAACGGAGTTTGAAAATCTTAATACTTTGAAAAATATAATTTTTTTCATATGAATTTTTCGAAAAAAACTTATGACCTAAAGCACTATAATCATGGTTTTCAAAATCGGACCGAACTGGCCGGTTCAACCGTGAACCGGTCATCATATGGATCAGGTTTGAGGTAGTAAACCGCCTGTGACTAAAACCGGGAAAAAATCGTTTGAACCGGTCAAAAATTGGATAACCGGAGAACCAGAACCAGCTCAAGCGGCCCAACAGCTTCATATTTACCTGTTTGTCTTGACTTTTTTCTTATAACCATTTTATTTCTTTGATAGTTATTCGACGTGGGACTTATTGGTTTCACTTTTCACATCTTAGCTCGTCCGATGAGAGAAGAAAGACAGACTTGTCTTTATATGAGAGGTTCATTAGGCCAATTCAAAAGGCCCAACTGTTTGGGCCTTTTTTTTCATCCTTTGGGTCATTTTTTGTTTTTTTTTTTCTTTTTTTTTTTATGTCCTTATGCAAAGTTTCAAATGCAAACGTTTTTAAAATTCAAAACTAAAGGCCCAACTTAAAAAAAAATAAAATAAAAATCAGATATATTATATTCTTATTATAATTTTGCAATTTAGAAAATAAATACAAACTTTACATAATAAGTTTAATAATTTAATGTTTAAACTGATAATAATAAAAATATATACAATTATATATTATACATATAATATTAATGGTAAGAAATTAATAAATTATTTTGTACATGAAATGTCATTATACACTATGAAACAAAGGATAAAACATATAAAATAAATAAAAAATTATCTATTAATTAGACCGGTTCGACCAGTGAACCATTGAGCCAGTAGCTTCACCGGTTCGGTTTTCAAAACCTTGACTATAACAAAACCTTTTCAAAACTCAAACTCACCATGCTCATATCTTTTTCTTTTTTCGAAATGATACACTCAGTCGGATATATCCGCAACTCAGCAACTTCTGCATCTGGATATCTAGTTCTTACAACTCCTTTGGCGCCACTCTATAAAGTGCTTGGGATACTGGTCTTACTCCTGGTACCAAGTCGGTTGTATACTCCACCACACTTCCGTTGCGCCTTCTAGCAACTGCTCCGGACAGGCATCTGAATACTCTCGCACCATTGGAACTTCTTTGGGTGCGTCTCCTTCTTAGTGATCGAAACAATTTTTGCTAAGAACTCTTAGTGATCTCTCTTTCTTAGGCTCTTCTTCATCGTTGAGATAACTTGCGGAATGATCCCTGCTGTCGTCCCATATATAAAACGTGATTTTTACTTCTTCTGGTCATCTCTTACTGAAAAACGCATTTGTCATGACCCAACTTCAAGCTTCCATGGTCTATCCAGACTTTTGTCTCTTATTTCAATCTACATAGTATACCCGAACTTGTGGCTCTTATATACCGTTACTACATGTACTTTCTTGAAGGCACTTTGCCAAAACTTAAAACGAGATAACCTCTAGAGTCAAATTCGAACTTAACTAGTGTCAAAACTTAACTAGAGATCGAAGGTCTTTTATCGGAAGGTAAGTCTTAGGCCCCAAATTAAACTTATGAATGCAACAAGCTTAAACTTTTTTAAGTAAGAAATAACTCATAATGGTTACCTCGGAGTTGGCGCGGAACGAAGGAGGCGAGTGGTCGAACTTTTAAGAATTTCAAAATTTTTCTAACTTTAAAAAATTTCAAGTCTCCATATTCGTAAACCTGACACTAATACCACATTGTAACGTCTCGATTTTAAAAGGATAATTTGGATATTTTAAAGGGTGTTAACAGAGTTTGGAAATCTTTATACTTTGAAAACTCTAAGTTTTCCATATGAAATTTTTGAAAAACATTTGTCACCTAAAGCACTATAGCGAAACATTTTGAAAATTCAAACTCACCATGCTCATATCTTAACTAATAATAAAAGTCCATAAATGAATAAAACATCTCATATCCTCAAGTCAAATAAATCATGTGAAGTACTTAAGTCTAAAACTAAATCACAGGAATATATCTCAAAAGTCATAAAAGAACATAAAGAAGTTTGATACACGACCATTCCACAGTCCCGTGTCCCGACGCCAACTCGATCAGCCTGAAAAGGGGGAAAAGAGGGGGGTGAACAAACCACTAACATAGTGAAGATACACTAAACAGTTATAACCCTTTAGTGACATGTATTAATATCGTGGTATTCATTTCTCAAACTTAATCATGACACTAAGTCATCATCGGTTCTCATATCTCAAACTGAGTCCTGCTGTGATTGTGCCATCACGCGATTCTGGGTGTACTAGCATATGATCTATCAGCATGTCAGCCCATGCAAATCTTTCAGAACAATGAACATATTGTGGCTCTGAGACACATGCTATGATATATATACATACTGTGACGTATATACATACTATGACATAACCATACTGTGGCATATACATGTTGTGACTTATACGTACTGTGACATATATATGCTGTGACTTATACATACTGTGACATGTACATGATGTGACTTATACATATACGTACTGTGGCATATGCATGTTGTGACTTATACATATACATATATTGTGACATATACATGTTGTGACTTATACATACTATGACATATAAATATGACTATATATATATAGGCCCGTACGCCTGCCCAAAGTCAAACGTACAATTAAAGCAAACAGTCATAAATAATCATAAGTACAAGAATAAACCACATCACACATTCAACGTATATATTTAAGATAATAAGAGACATAATAAACATAACATGAACAAGATAAAAAAGTATCCTACATTCCGCCTCATCTGCTCACAGCTCGAAAGCCGATCCTTATATAGTCTCATATAGTCTGCCCAAAGTCCGAAGATAATGGTAACTTACCTTTAGTTCTTACCATCAATTCTTACATTCAATTCTTACTGTCAATTCTTACCGTCAGTTTTCTGCAAGAAGGCTCGGCAATATGTATGTACAACAATAGAGATAACATGGACTTAAATTGGTTAAGTGTAGAGAAAACCCCACCTTAAATACGGATGTGAATGAATACTCGATAATCTTCTCGAGGGCTCGCCTTTTTGATTTGGTAAAATTGCGGGTCAAGTTTACACAGAATTCACAATTGTATCAAAAACCAATAAAAGTTTCAACTCCGTAATTCTAACACAAGTTACACAACCAACAAACATTATTAATGGCAGGTGTTGTCGTCCATTCACTAGTGATTAAATGCTGACAGATCATTAAATGCCCTAACAACCAATGTGTATGCGGGTAAGTGCATCAATTAAATAATTATGTGGTTCGAGAAATCCAACAAAAATCCTTTTAATAAACATACTTATGGGAATTATCCGACCAAGAAAATTTAATCATAAAACACTTGGGCCAAGAATTTGTCAGTTCGCTAATCTACAGCCGGAGAATATCTGGCCCTGCGAAATACTACCATAAGGTTAGGGTGAGGCAGTTCATTCTCCTGCCACGCATTGAAATTACAGGTCAGAAACCGGAACACCATTTAGCTATCAATGCGATACACAAATTATCCAAAAATAAAATTCAGACATAAAAGTTGGCTTGTGAGTGGTGTGCAAACCAAAGAGAAGTCGCTTCACTTCCAAAAACGATTAAGATAATGATTCATAGTACCAAAAGGACTCGTTACACTTGCAAAGACGCTACACCCCAAATCCAAGTCCCCATCCATTGAACACCGGAATTTTTACCTACCAAGATATTAACGTTAAAAATACACAGTTTTCAGTCACCACAAATCTTAAAAACCAGTTGCAAGACCCAAACAATTAACCTCCCACCACGAGGAACCTTCGCCATTTTTTCATGTACACACAAAAATAAAGCTCAAATGGACTCAAAATGTAGCTATCGATTAGTTCCTCAGCTCATTGACAATGGCACTCGGATGAGCCTTTGTCAGCTTGAAGACACACTCAATGATAGACAGCTCAGTGTCGGTGGTGTCAGACCCACAGAAGGCCGTCCAGTCGTTGACCGTAAGCCCTTCAGCTATGACCTCATTCCCACGGTTCACAGTCCCGGCAAGCAGTGGGACCTTAAGGCTGAACGAGAGCTCGTGTAAATCATTTATCGATGCGTGAGGATGGAGCTGCATTTTTGCCCAAATCATCAAACTTGTTTTTTTTTTTTTTATCTTTTTCT
>BKCP01007848.1:206952-242655 GCA_008636005.1 Striga asiatica | reverse complement strand
TGGGCGCGGGTGGTGCTTGGGCGGCGCGTGAGGGCGTGTGCGGCTCCGGCACGGCCGCGGCTGGTCGATGGAAGTGCGTCGATCGCCGGAATATGGTCGTCGATGGTCGCCGGTCAACTCCAATATATCTGGTTTGTAAAATTCACGCTTCATGAAGAACAGACAACCCCGCGAGTTATAGATACATTACGGGGTTGAATATATATATATTGCGAGGTTGGATAAATATATATAAATCGCTCGACTACCTCAGATCTTCTGTTGTATGACTCGACATCTCATCCGATCATCTTGGTGGGCGATAGATCAAAGATATCTCTACTGGGATTACTTGAAGAAGAATAAGAGAACACAAGAGAGAGAAGATAGCACATTAGGGGGCGGCGGTTTGTGTCTCACGTGAATCTCATCTAACGAGTATTAATGTCCTAATCCCAAGAGATGTGATGTATTTATAGGCTACAACAGAGACCCTAAGAAGGTATTAAATTGGGCTTCTCCTATTTGGATTAGACTATAGGCCAAGCCTACCAAACCCAAATAGGAATAATACATACACTCCACTAAAGTAGTATTATTTAATAAACTCTCAATTTAATTCTCGAGTTATATTCGAGTCTTCAATGATAATTATTCGATTTATCTCCTAGTGTTTAAGATATAATGTCCATCAATTAATTTAATTACTGACAATTAAGTACCACTCATTCACATTATTATTATGTCGGAATAAATTCCACTGGCCAGATTTAACATAATAATCCTTCATGAGCTCATCTCGGGGACACCATCAACTATCGAATACGGTGACCTTAAATATTCTAACCGCACATCGTACATACAATAATATTAACCAATACAGTAAGTATATTGATCCAGTAAACTGAATCTCATCCAAGTGAAATTAAAGTTATATTTACTGCATGCATATGCCTATTTATATCTTACGGGAGTACGCAGTAATTAACTGAGGCCTAGTTCGTTTACGACGATCTGTATAAAATGAACTTCTCCTCTTTGGGATTCGTTCAATACACAAAGTGTACTGGTGTAACTAATCAATCAAGACCAACTGTACGGTTAACCCTACAATCGTTCGGATGGGGTGTTCATTTCCATTTGGGTTGTGAATTACAATTCTTGTTTCACAAGTAACTGATATAATGATCTTCTGTTCGCCCGATGACGACCCATTCAATCTAAGTGTAAAACAACAAAACATAGACTATTTAATTAAACATGATTCTCATTCAAACGAGTTTAGTGTAAATACATCTAAAGCCAAGCTTTCAGTATATACACTAACTATCTCCCACTTATACTTAAAGCTTCCACTTTTACCAGTATACTTTTTTTTCAATCTCTATTCTCAAAAAACTATTGTCCTAACTACCATACACCCGACTCTCTAATCCCTTATCATGGCCATCAACAATTTTCGCTCGAATGCCAATTCCAAAAGGATCTTCTTGGTAGTCTCCTGATGTAACTAGGCGACAAAACTCTACCCTTTTGCGATTTCTCGCACTGGGTCGTACTTGCTCTATGCGCTTACTTGCCTTATGAACTTGTGATTCCTTTTCTGTTTGGAACTGCACCAACTGTCATCACAATCAAATTGTGCTCTGACTTAGGCAAACAAAGACCTTCACATTTATGGTTCAATAGAGGTAACTGGATCCAAACCTTGGTGGAATCTGTCAACGTATTACCGTTCGACATTCCTCCATACTATTGGTTCCACCTCACAAGTGAACACAAATCCCGAGGTAGATTTTACTCTATCATTCACGTCTGATTAGAAATCAGAATCTTTTGTAATCCATATGTTGCATATGGTTCCTTTGGTAACCCTACATATTATCCTTAGCCCTTTTACGGTGCTTGATCATATGTTCTACCATGAACCAATTGCACCTAACTAGGATTACTTCGATATCTACCAACTATGCCCTTGGCAGTAATCGATATCAGGCCTCATTTACTGCATTGTACATATTAGGCTTCCTATTGCCGAGCATAAAGAAGTGACTTTATGTCACACATGCTACGAATGAGCCTTATGACAGTCCATCGATAGAAGTTTGGAAAATCGCAAGAATCCTTTCTTGTGATCCTTGATCTCAAGAACATGTGCCAATTTCTCCAAATGTTTCATATCTAACTGCTTGGATAACCTTACCTCCGCGTCTGACAACACCCTTATCCTTTTTCAAGTGATCGGAATTCCATCTACGCATAGTATAAAAATACCACCACACTTATCATAAATACACAATGCTCATTTGGTGAGTGATCATATCCACAGACTTGATCAACCAAATTTACCGGATAACAACACTTACTCCAGTCCACAAATAGACTGTTTCGGTTTACTGACTAGATGCTCTTAGCAATCTACAATGAACCTTTCCGGGTGCTATCTTCTTTCAAGAGCTCGTCTTGATATCCACGATGTCAAACTCATATTACATATAAGTGGCCTCAGCCTAAAATTCATATAGACTCAAGTCTAGCTACTGGTGAAAAGGTTAACTCATAATAGATCCAACTTCTTTCTAAGTTCATTATTTTACAAGAAGCCTACTTGTGGAAGTCTATACGATTTTACTCGTAAATCCATTATCCCCAATGACGTTATGCCATTTAGTGGTTCTACAAAATCCCAAATCCAATTAGAGTCCAAGACCCTATATCAGAAATCATTGTTGTTTGCTAAGTACCTACATCTACTGTCTCAGAGATTCTCATTGTATAAACAGAGATTAGTTCCACGTTCACCAGAGACTAAGTCCAAAGACTCTTCAAGAAAATGTGAACTCATACTTTCATGCTTACCAGAGACTGAGTGCAAGACTCTCTCATTAAACATGAATCTATGACAGTTGTCATGCAACGCTCCCACTACAATGAGCATCTTATCATATAACTAGGGATTTATTTCACATTCACTAGAGACTAAGTCTAATGACTTTTGTCAAGAACACGAATTCATCTCTTCGTGTATACTAGAGACCGAGTCCACGACTCTTTCATCAACGAATCCATGTTGCTGCCAAGCAATCCTCCCACTACGATGAAGTACCTCTGGAAAAGGTGTATTACTAGTGACACGTGTTTGCAGTCTTATTGTGGTATAACATTTTTATACACGCGGTAATGAAGTTTGAACTTTTACCTTTGTCTTTCCTTATGACAACTCTACAAATGGACCTATGGTCTAGCACTCAGTGTTCCTCTAAAAATCAGGCATTCTTTTTAACGATCACCTTCTAATTCTTAATACTATAAAATAATCCATCTTTTTCGTTACTATGGAGTATCCCACAAACGGCCCATTTTTCGAACGACTTTACAATCTTATCAGTATCAACTTTTCATCCAATGTCGAAAATACTATAATTCGAATATGTCCTGACAGGGTCTCAATCCTGGCCATAATCGTTTCCAAGTAGAAGTTACTAATTTAGATCGAACTTTATTCAGAACCTATGTCGTTATCTGAACAACTCCAAAAACGTAAAATTAGAAATTCCTAGTAACTCATCATTGACGTAACCAATGTGCCCAAGAGACCACATCTCTTATTGGTATTAGTCGATATGTCACTTACTTCCATTTATTGCACTGTGAGACCTTTTGGTTACTTGAGTCAACTATATTTACCCACGTACCAAATTTCATTTTCTAGATAGCAAACTCGCCATCAAACAAAACGACTATATCCATACACAATTTAGAAACTGAAATAGAATTCTTTCTAAAACTTGATAAACAAAGATAATAACTCAAAACCAAATAATTCTATATATAGAAAACTCTCACTGCAATTTGTTTTAAGGATAGGTTAGTTCAACTTCCTAAGTCCTTTTGCTTTAACTAGATACACTCGCCCTACGGCTCGTACTTCCCAGGAACTTAGGACACTATCCAAGTTCTATTTCTATTTAATTTCGAACAATAAATTATCTTTGAGAATAAAGGACAACAGATTGAAAGGCATGTTTGAATAAACTAGAGAACCACAAAATAGTTTTAACTAATTACACATTTTGAATTTAATTATTAATGTTGATATCCTCAAAACAACACTAACTTAAATTCACCGACATCTCAAAACACGTGAGTTACGCATGATACGAGGGTAACCCTACGTACTCAACATTCGCCAGAGAAGGGTTTTTCAAGAACCCATTAATTTCCATAAGCCAAAACCCAATTCACGGCAAACAAAATTAATAGTCGGTCTCCTTTTGGTCATGAAATAAAAATCAGGGACTTCGAGGGGAGTTATGAAATTTATCACATTCTAAGTGAATCCCATTTCTTGATCCTGAGGTCATCAAATTTGATTGTACATAATCCGAGGGGAAGCCCGCATGCACTTATAAGATTTTCTACTATCGTCCATTTAGAAATTTGTTCTGGTAATTTTCTACAATTAATTTTAGTGATGTCACCCGAGGGGGAGCCCATACTTCAATTAATTGATTTACCAATACATCGGAAATGATTAGAAATTTGTTCTGCTAATTTCATACAATTAATTTTAGTGATTTCACCGGGGGGGAGGGGGGCATACTTCAATTAATTTATTTACCAACAAATCAGAAATGAAGGCCTTAGGAATTTGAAATTAGCTATAATTTTAAATATCCTTCTCAAACTTAGTATAATTTTTAATTGAGGATTTTTACTTATGCAATTGTTATAATTAATCACATGCCACAAGCAATAATTAATTAAACATGCATAGAAATTAATAGCAGCAATAATGATCAAAAAATAAATCCCACTATTATGGTCATTAATTCGAGCTCTAGCTAAATTAGGAAACTATTCAGTCCATTTTCCGTTGGAACTGAATTTTCCTTATTGGACTAGAACTCCCACTCCAGAAGACTTCTCATCAAGTCAACTAGTTGCCAAAAAAACATCGGTTTCTTCTCGTCCACTGTGCATCACTGCCTTACCTCCCGATGCGGTGTCGCCGGTCCGAGCCGCCGTCGTTAAATCCAGTCGGGTCGCCATCCAGTTGTCGTCAGTATAGTCGCGAGCATCTCCCTGCAGCACCTTGTGCCGGTGATCGTTGGGTTCTGCCGTGCACCTCATGGTACTCGTTCACGGCACCTTTTGCCGCGATGCCCGGGCTCATTCGATCGCCCCGCCTGGTCCCCACGACTGATCATCGTCCTCCGGTTGTCGTGAGTCACGCACTTGGAACACCTGGCAATCGAGCCACCGTGTTTCGTGCATACTCGTGCGGCCGGTTGTGATCTCGCGGTGGTACACGGTCAATCGGGTCGTCGAGGTCCGTGATATCGCTGATCTCCAGTCACCATGGTCGTTCGTGTTCATCCTCCATCAACACAATCAAAATATAATTCACAATATTACATATTTCGATCCTAGACCCATGGATGTGTTTACGTGTTCGTCTACAAAAATAATTAAATATATCCGGTGTCCCACCAAGCAAATAACTATTACAAACATTCACAACCCAAAAATTCCTCGACATGTCCGAGGCTTTAAAAACGTGCAATAATTAAACAAGCACGCATTTAACAGTGGATACATATTATCCTGCAAAACCGAGTTATGCAATAATATTTCACAAAATGTGGATGCGCTCGTATACACGTAATTCACATAAGCCCCTAAAATCTGAACATTGCATAAATTCGAATTAAACCAAGTACTCGGATACCACTTGTTGGGGTCTGTGAGGATCTCGATAATTTGCATGTCACGGACTATCTACGAATTAAACCCTATGCGCAGCGGAACTAAAAGGGAGGGTTCAACGCATAACGTTTTTAATTTTGCCGACTCTAAGACATTTTTTATTGGAGGAGATCGTCTGAGTCTCATGTCCGTTGGGCAGCCGAACTAGCCTCCACATCACCACTAGATCACTCGTTGTCCAAGTCGGATCATCCGGACCTCTGTTGACTTGGTCAAACCTCCTGAACATCATCTTGGACTCGAACCGGGTCCTAGACCCCTGCTGAACTGGTTTGGACCGGATCTGGGCCGGACCGGACCACTGGGCGCGAGCTGGGCCGGGTCTGGTCGTGTCTGGGCCGACTGGCGCTGGACTGGGCTGACGGGCCGCGCGCTGGGCCGAGGTGATGAATAATCGCGTGTCCCGACTCGTGACTTGCCTCGGACTTGGCGTTAGCTTCGATCCTCGGACGTTGGTGTGAGGACGACTCGGAGGTTAAACTCCTTATCTTCTCACAATAGGTGAGACATCTCGGACGTTTGGCCTTGCCAAACTCATCTTGCTCGAACAATGTGATGAACGCCCTTTTCATAACAATGGTTTTGCGCTAAAAATCAAAAGAAATCTAACACAAGAATTTGAACACAAAGTTTGGTTTTTTATTAAAAATTCAATCATAAAAAATAACAAGAGCATGCGCCTTTATATAGGCATTAAATAAATCTAGTCCTAATCAATCTAAATCTCCTAATAAAGCAATAAATAATTAAAGTCCTAAACAATCTAGAAATCATAAGCAATAAGGAAACTAAATATCTAAAGGGTCCCTAGAAGATCTAGTCTTGTGCGCCAAGCAAAAAAACTCTAGCCGCCTTGCCGCATTCCTCGAGGACTGAGGTCTCGGTCCTCGCACGTGCCATCCCTCCACGAGGTATCATCATGCGGTCCGTTTCGACGTGGCCCTCACGGGCGTTGTCGCACCCGCCCGCGTGCTCGCACGCATTGCGCTCGATCGCGGCGTCCTCGGTCGCGCTTCTTTCGTGCGCGTCGTTTCGTGCGCCATCATCTGCCCTTATTGCGTTGGCCTCCGCGGCTTGTCGAGCCAACCTCTTGCGCGCGTGGTAAGCTCGGCTTGCGGCGTTCTTCAGGCACCTATCCATGTCCTCATCATTCTCGTCCCCTTCAAGTGTTTCCTTGTCCTCAAGGATGAGAGACAGAAATCATTCGCACATCGTTTCAAGGTCCTCCCAGGTCGCCTCTTCCTCAGGCGTATCTTCCCATTCAACTAGTACCTCCCAACAAAAACGTCCGACCTTCTTTACTTCTCGGTAGCTAAGCGTGTGGCTTGGTCTTACGACAATTTGCTCGCGGGCAATCGGTCGCTAAGCTTGTGCGCATCGCCCAAGCTTTGCTTCAATTGCGACAAATGAATTACCGAATGGATTTGCGATTCCTCTAGCAACTCGAGCCTATAAACAACCTTGCCAATCCGTTGGAGCACTTGGTAAGGCCCATAGAATCGCACCCCGAGTTTGGACGCGGTCCGTTGCGCGACCATGCGCTGCCTAAAGGGTCGAAGCTTGAGGTAGACCCAGTCATCCGGCTCAAATCTTTCCTCGCGACGCTTCTTATCGTGGAACGTCTTCATGCGATTGATGGACCCTTCGAGTTTTTTCTTTAGTTCGCGTAGCATTAGGTCGCGTTCCATTAGCTCCCTCTCGACCTTGTCGTTTACGGACTCCCCCATCGTGTATCTCAAAAGCGTAGGCTGCCTCCGCCCATAGACTAGCTTGAAAGGTGTGGCTTTAGTCGAGCTGTGATACGTTGTGTTGTACCAATATTCGGCCCATGGCAAAATGTCTTCCCACTTCTTGGGAAATTGATGGACGTAGCACCTTAGGTATTGCTATAACGTTTGGTTGGTCACCTCGGTTTGTCCGTCGGTTTGCGGGTGGTAGGCCGAACTCATGGCAAGCTCTGTGCCTTGCATTTTGAAGAACTTCAACCAGAAACTACTCATGAAAATGCGATCTCGATCGGAAACGATCGAGCGAGGGACTCCGTGTAACTTCATCATGTACTCCACAAATAGCCGTGCAATTGACTTCACCGGGTATGCGTGTCTTAGGGGAATGAAGTGCGCGTACTTCGTGAGTCGGTCCACCACGACCATCACTCCATTAAACCCATTGGACATAGGCAGCCTTTCGATGAAGTCCATGGTGATGTCTTCCCAAATCCACTCGGGAACGGGTAAGGGCTGCAACAATCCCCCGGGTCGGCGCGCGTCCGCCTTTACTTGCTGGCACTCGTCGCACCGCGCCACATAGTCCCGCACTTCACCTTGTTGCCCGAGCCAGTAGAAGGTATTTGCTAGCCTGATCCACGTGCGGTACACGCCTGAATGCCCCCCAAACTTTGAGTCGCGGAAGTGCTTGATTATCGCTTCCCTCAAAGGCCCGACGCTGGGCACGAACACGCGACCTCGGTATAGGAGCAGCCCGTCATGGTTGTCGTACTCGTCGGTGGTTGTGTCCTTGGCTTCTATCTTGCCGCGTATGTCCCGAAAAAAGGCGTCATCCTTTTGCGCGTGGCTCAAATCATCCCATAGGGCCCAGGTTGGCCCGGATATCGCCTGTAGCTCGGCCACGTCCGTTCGTCGAGATAAGGCATCGGCGACGGCATTTTGTCTCCCCGGGCGATAGACGATCTAGAAGTCAAACCCCATGAGCTTCGAGATGAACTTCTGTTGTTCGGGCGTAACGTTCATTTGTTCCAAGAGGTGCTTGAGGTGTTGTTGGTCAGTCACGATCCGAAAACGTCGCCCTAGTAGGTAAGGTCTCCAACATCGCACCGCCTCGACTACAGCGAGCATCTCCTTGACGTAGACCGACATCCCGAGCTTCATAGTCCCAAGGGCTTTGCTGAGGTACGCAAGTGGTCGCCCTTCTTGAACTAGGACAGCTCCGATCCCAATGTCGCTCGCGTCGGTATGGACCTCGAACAGGAGGTCAAACTTCGGCATGGCTAGCACGGGTGTGGTAGTCATTGCGCCCTTCAACTTCTCAAATGCGATTTCACTAGCCTCGGTCCATTTAAATCCTCCTTTCTTAGTCATCTCGGTCAAAGGTTTGGCGATGGTCCCAAAGTGCTTCACGAATTTCCGATAGTACCCGGTCAATCCCAAAGACCCGCGCAATTGAGTTAGGCTCGTCAGTTTAGGCCAATCGACCATGGCCTCGATTTTCCTTGGGTCAACCTTCACACCTTCATGTGAAATAAAGTGGCCGAGGTACTCTACCATCTCTTGCCCGAATGAGCACTTCGAAGGTTTGATGTGGAACGAAATTTGCGCCAAGATCTCCAATACTATGCGTAATTGCTCGAGGTGCTCCGACCAAGTCCTTGAATAGATTAGGATGTCATCGAAAAATACTAGCACAAATTGCGCAAGTACTCTTGAAAAATTGAGTTCATAGCAAATTGGAAAGTGGACGGCGCGTTGCAAATCCCGAAGGGTATTACCAAGTATTCGTAGTGCCCTTGGTGCGTACGGAAAGCCGTTTTTCGAATGTCTGTCTTGGCCACCCGAATCTAATGGTAACTGGCCCTCAAGAGATGATAACATCTTTTTGGCCCAAGAGATGATCCACGACATCTTCCATGCGAACTGGTTACGAGCCCCGAACTTTGTGCTGAAGCTAGATACGGCTAAGGCATATGATAGGGTTGAGTGGCCGTTTCTTAGGGTGGTTCTATTTCAGATGGGTTTTCTTAAGCGTTGAATTAGTTTTGAGAAAGTGTGCATGGTGCACTGCACGTTCTCAGTTTTGGTTAACGGTAGCCCCACCGACTTTTTCTTTCCACCCGTGGTCTTCGGCAGGGGGATCCCTTATCCCCCTCCCTTTTTATCCTGGCGGCTGACTACCTGTCTCATTGTCTTGACCTCTTCATTCGCGATTTCTCGAGGATGACCTATAGCACTCGTGGCTATGGACCACCTATCTTGCACCTTTCTTATGCGGATGACATTACTATCTTCACTCGTGCGGATAATAATGGACTGGCAGAGCTCATGCGCCACCTGGGGCACTATAGCCTGGTTTTTTGTCAGCTTGTCAGCGTGCAAAAGAGCACCTTCACCCTTGATCATCACATTATTGACCAGTTGGCCCAATGGGTCCACGAGCGTACTGGATTTGCGCGCAGCGACCTCCTTATCACGTATCTTGGCACCCCCCCGCCCTATACAAGGGTCATCTTTCGCATGAGCTCTTTACATACATTAGACAAAGGATGATTGACAGGATCTCTAGCTGGTGTCACATACAGCTCTCTTTTAGGGGTTGACTTGCTCTGATATGGAGCACCCTCAGTGCCCTTCCGATTCACCTCCTTACGGTCCTCGACCGCCACCAGTCTATGATTCACGAGTTAGATCAGATCTTGGCTCATTATTTTTTAGGGCATGGGGAGGACTCCCAGAGAGGGAGACAGGTCCACTGGTGAAGTAGGACTCCATTTGTAGCCCCTTCTCTGAGAAGGGATTTTCGAATGTCGTCACTGTATTCTCTTATAAGATGTGGTGGCGCTTTAGGGAGGGTAAGTAACTTTGGGCCCAGTATCTTCATCGGGAGTACTGTCCTTGAGGTGCTGCCCACCTCTGTAGGGTGACGGCCTCCGCCCGCGATAGCAGACAGTGGAGACGGCTCACCATGGTTGGTAGACATGCTCAGAAGCACATTTGTTTTTACTCTGGGTGAGAGGGACATTAGATTTCGGGATGAGTGGTGGTTTTGGTGAGGGTCTCATTTCGAGCTCTAGATAGGTCACCCACCTTCCCTTTCTACAGGCGAAGGACCTGTAGACGGAGAGGGTTATGCTGGGATCGGTAAGGACCTCGTTATGTACAAATCACGAATTCAATGACAAGAATAAGCATATGCACAGCGGATCTAGAGGTTTAGAGTTGAATACTTACGACTTAAAATTCGCAGACTCTGAGACGTTGTAGATTACCGTTGTAGGATATCGTCTGATCACAAAATCCATTGGGCTGGATTCTTCTCGTCAGACTCGAGCAGCGGGGGGCAGACATCGCCAGGTGTGTGAAGAAGTCACAGGCTACGGCTCGCGTGCTGTGGAGGTGTCTCACGGTCGTCGACTGTGGCTCGTGGCGATCGACGGTAGTCAGCGGTGGTGGTCGGCCGGCGGTCACGGGGTTGATCTCCCATTGATGATCACGAGGTCTCAGTTACCTCGAGATCTTCTACTGTATATCTCGAAAATCTCTTTGAATTGTACTGGTTGAGACACAAGATGGAGATAAAGCTCGACTATGGAAACTAGAGAGAGAGGGGGTGGCCTACGACTTGCACGTTAGGTTGTGTGTGTCTCAATCCCATGAGCTTAATAAGGAGATGAGGACTATAGCTCCTTAAGCATTGGGCCTAACTGTGAGTCAAGCCCACTCTTGCCAATACTTAAATAATGTTTCGGTCCACTAACAAAAACATTATTGAACTCCCTTATCCTCCTCAAAATTATATTCGAGACTCTATTATAATTACTCAAATCACCTCCCCATGTTTATGATATAATGTCTATTAATTAATTCTTTAATTAATCTGATCACTGACAATAAAGAATTAATTACTATCTTGTAAACCGAAGCTAGCGCTCACTCAACCCATTACTGTTATGCCTAAACTTAATCCACCTGCAGGGTTTAGCACAACAATCCTTCATGAACTCACTTCAGGAACATCATCAAACTGTCGCATATGATGACCGTAAATATTCTAACATCACATCCTACATGCAGTACTATTACCCAAAACATCTGGAATGTTGACCCAGCTGAATGAATCCACATTTTGTGAAACAAAGCAATAAATACTACATGCACATGTCTATTTATATCTTACGAGTTAAGAGAATGCAGTAATTAATCGAGTCTTATAAGTTTGTTTATGATGATCACTATAAAATAAAATGTTACTCTCTGAGATCTTGTACAATACATAAATGTACTGGCGCAACTAATCAGTCAAGATGAACTGTACAGTTGACACTACAACCCTTCTGATGGTTTGTTCATTTCCGTCTAGGTTATGTGTAATGCCCCGTTTAATTATGGATTATTTGGAATTTATTTATCATTATTATTATTATTATACTATTATATATTTTTCAAATTGCGATTAAATGCCTAATTTTCTAAATATTAATTATTTACCAAATTGTAATTAAATGCCTAATTGTCTAAATATTATTTATTTGTCAAATTGTAATTAAATGCCTAAATGTCTAAATGTTATTATTATTTAATAAATTGTGTGACTTATGTATGTATCCTGGGGAGCACCCGTCCTATTCGTCAAGAAGAAAGACGGATCCATGAGAATGTGCATCGATTACCGGGATCTCAACCGGTTAACGGTGAAGAATAAATATCCGCTCCCCAGGATAGACGACTTGTTTGATCAGCTGAGAGGAGCCCGCGTATTTTCCAAGATCGATTTACGCTCCGGCTATCATCAGCTGAAGATTAAGGAGTCCGATGTAGCCAAGACTGCTTTTCGGACGAGATATGGACACTACGAGTTCATGGTTATGCCGTTTGGTCTGAGTAATGCGCCGGCGGTGTTCATGGACTTGATGAATCGGGTGTTCCATCCGTACTTAGACCAATTTGTTATCGTCTTCATTAATGACATTTTGGTCTATTCCAGGAGTTTGGAGGAGCATGAGCAGCATCTGAGGGTTGTTCTCGGAACCCTTAGGCGAGAAAAGTTGTACGCCAAGTTCTCCAAGTGTGAATTTTGGCTGAAGCGAGTGGCATTTCTAGGCCACATCATCACCGAGAGAGGCATTGAGGTTGATCCGGCGAAGATTGCCGCCGTTCGGAACTGGTCAGCGCCCAGAAGTCCCACCGAGGTTCGCAGTTTTCTCGGTCTAGCAGGGTACTATCGCAGGTTTATCGAGGGATTTTCTAAGATTGCCCTTCCCTTGTCCAAGTTGACAAGGAAATCTGTGAAGTTTGAGTGGACGAGTCGTTGTGAGGAGAGCTTTCAGGAGCTCAAGAAGAGGCTTACGACGGCTCCAGTGCTGACTATTCCGGATCCTAATCGAGGTTTCACCATCTATAGTGATGCCTCGAAGCAGGGTCTTGGGTGTGTGCTGATGCAAGATGGCCAAGTCGTTGCGTACGCTTCACGTCAGTTGAAGCCCCATGAGCAGAATTACCCGACGCACGACCTAGAGTTGGCAGCGATTGTGCATGCACTCAAGATATGGCGCCATTATCTGTATGGTGGTTGGTGTGAGATCTTTACCGATCACAAAAGTTTGCAGTATATCTTCACTGAGAAGGAGCTCAACATGCGCCAGCGGCGATGGTTGGAGCTTGTGAAAGATTATGACTGCATCATACAGTATCATCCGGGGAAGGCGAACGTGGTAGCAGACGCCTTAAGCCGTAAGGTGAGGGGTGAGTCAGTCTGTTCTATCACCGATCAGCGCCAGCTTATCCGAGAGTTTGCCCGGATGCAGATTGAGGTCGTCGACTCACTTCCTAAAGAGATTTCGGGGAGTGCTAGCTCGATGCGAGTTCAGCCCATGCTGAGAGACAGAATCCGGCGGGACAATCCTGCGATCAGTTCATTTGCACTTTAGAGGCGAAGGTTCACGCCGGAGCCATAGAGGGCTTTTACCGAGGCACAGATGGAGCCTTGGAGTTCAGAGGCCGCATTGTCGTGCCAAAAGTCGGGACGTTACGCAAGGAAATCCTGACTGAGGCCCACAGTGCGCCGTATCTAGCCCACCCTGGGAGTACCAAGATGTACCACGACCTGAAAAAGTCGTTCTGGTGGCGAGGAATGAAAAGAGATGTAGCAGACTTCGTGAAGAAGTGTTTGGTCTGTCAGCAGGTAAAGGCCGAACACAAGAGTCCCATAGGTCTGTTACAGCCACTTGAGATTCCCAGCTGGAAGTGGGAAGAGGTTACCATGGACTTCGTCACGGGACTACCCAAGTTGTCCGAGCATCATGACGCGATTTGGGTAGTGGTAGACAGGCTGACGAAAGTCGCACACTTCATGCCTGTGACGATGACCATGACGATGGATCAGTTCGCCGAGATATATACCCGTGGTGTTATTTGACTCCACGGAGTGCCCACTACGATCATATCCGATCGAGATCCCAGATTCACCAGCCGATTCTGGGAGAGTTTGCATGAGGCAATGGGCACCCAGCTAAAGTTTAGTTCGGCTTACCATCCAGAGACGGACGGCCAGTCCGAGAAGACGATCAAGACGCTCGAAGATATGCTCCGAGCCTTGATTCTGGACAGAGGTGCTAAGTGGGAGAAGTGGCTGCCCCTAGCTGAGTTCGCCTATAACAACAGTTATCAGGCGTCTATTCAGATGGCTCCCTATGAAGCACTGTATGGCCGCAAGTGTCGGTCGCCCCTTTACTGGGATGACGTCGGAGAGCGATACTCGGTCCGAAGTTGATCGAGGAGACAGTTGAGCAAGTAGCCTGGATCAGAGAGAGGCTCAAGACAGCTCAGAGTCGGCAGAAGTCCTCAGCCGATCAGCATAGACGAGAGATGCATTTTGAGCCCGGAGATCATGTTTTCCTAAAGGTTCGACCGATGAGAGGGGTCGTTCGCTTCGGGAAGAGAGGGAAGTTGCATCCTCGCTATATAGGCCCGTTCGAGATTCTCGAACGAGTGGGCGAAGTCGCCTATCGATTAGCTCTGCCTCCCGAGTTGGCTGGCGTGCACAACGTGTTTCACGTCTCGATGCTACGCCCATACGTGTGCGATCCCGAGCATGTGATTCAGCACAGCGAGATTCAGCTCCAGCCAGATTTGACTTACGAGGAGCAGCCGGTAGCAGTTCTGGATCGAAAGGTCCTTTGGCTCAGGAACCGAGACGTTCCCCTCATTCGTATCAGATGGAATCGTCACGGAGATTCAGATGCCACTTGGGAGCGCGAGGCAGACATCAGAGCTCGTTTCCCAGATTTTCAGTTCTGATATGTACCCAATTGTATATATTTTCAGCTGTTGTATGTATTTCTCCAGTTTAGTATTTCCGAGGACGAAAATATTTTAAGGGAGATAGATTGTAATAGCCCAGTTCTGTATTAATAAAATGACAGTTTTTAGTTCCCAGTTGAACTATTTCTTTTTATTAATACTGCTCGTTTTGAGTTCCGAGCCCAGTTATCAGCTATTCAATCTCAGTTATTAATTCCGGTCCATTTTTCTTATTTTAGAAATGGGTTATATTTCAGTCGGAATTAATTATTCCAGTTGACGAATAATCGGAACCGAGTATGTTTCGATAAATCATCTAAGTCCAGCCGTGCCCAGAACCGAGTCGTTCGGTCGCGAGTATCGCGCCTAGCCAATTCTCGAGCCCTAGTTGTCTCGAGTCTTGTTCGAGCCCTAGCCATGCTCATAGCCTTACTTAGAATATTTTCTAAGTATGAGATCATGTTTGTCAAGCCTTGGATGTTATTCCCTCGGTCTAGTATACCGCACCTAGTTCGTGCGTGGCCTCGAGATCACTCGCGCCTAGGGTTCGCGAGTTCAGGCCAAAGTCGTGCCGAGTCCGCACCTAGTCATGACCAAGTATTAAGGGGATGTTCTTAAGTCTGGTGGCACCTAAGTGTGGCCATTTTTCAGCCCTAGCCAAGGGTTAGCCTCGGTTCAAGTGCATTCCAAGTCGGGCCATGAGTCGCGCCCTAGTACCCGCACCCTAGCCTCGCGCGAGTCAAGTATGGTGGCTCAAGTCATGGCCAAACACCTTTGGAATTTTTCTAAGTATTATGCATCAAGATAGGATCATGGGCCATGTCATTTATGCCTTAGAAAGTCATTTTTCTCGGTCCAAGGTTTGTCCCGCGCCCAGTCCGCGTGCACAGGCCCGTTCGCGCAGCCCAGCGCCCAGCCCAGGGCCGTGTGCAGCCCAGCTCGCGCCCAGCGCGCCCAGCCCAGCGCCAGCAGCGACAGTCCATCATTTGGAGCCCAATTCTTGAAATTCCGGCCCACTTCCTTCCATGACCCAATGCTGCGTGTATTAAGGACTTAATGAGGGTCATTTAGGGCTAAGATGTCCCTAAGAAAGTGTTAAGGAAGTCAGCCTATGATTAAGCCAAAGTGGAGCATGTGCTTGTGGAATATTTTATTCAAGTGTGTAAGGCATTGTCCCCCACTACCTCCTCCTCCACCTTGGGACCGACCAGACCTGCTCTCCATCATATTTTAATGCCTTGGTCAGTCAAGATGCCCCTGCAAACCCTCCAAGTTCGTGCAAACAGCCCCAAACCATGTCCCCATGCACATGTGATGTGTGTGTGTCTCCACTTTGAGCATTGTTTTCTCCGCCCATGCATTTCCCTTATAAGGCCACCTTCAGCTGAGTGTTAGAGCTCTTGGATACTCATAATTTTCGAGCATAACACTTAGCACATTGAGGGAAAACAAGAGAAAAACCGAGAGCAAGCCAAGGCAAGCCTAGCCGCGCGCGCGTGTGCCCCGGGGAAGAGGAGTGCTCGTGTCCAGCTTGTTCCAGCCTAGTTATCTCGAGGCTTATCATTATCCAAGCTTAGTTTGGATTTTTCTAAGTCTCTTGAAGCTATCCTCCTCAGCCATTCAAGCCCCTAAGTCGAGGCTAGTCTCCTAGGCCATTTGCGAGCCCGAGCAAAGGCCATTAGCACCATTCGCGAGCTCGAGCAAGGTTAGCTCGTGACTTTCATTTTTCCTAGCTTATTCATGATAAAATAAGATTTATCATGTACAAAAATGATGCCATGCACGAGAAGAATATGGAGATTTGGATTTTTGAAGATTTAAGCCCTAATTTCGTAAGTTATGGTACATGCATGATATGGCCGAGATTAGTATCTTAAAAATCCTCAAAAATCATGAGTATGACATGGTTAAAACAGTTTCATGCTTTGAGTTCATTTGTTCGGTCAATTTGTTAAGTGAAATCGAGCCATTTTCACCCCCGAACCTAAGTATATGTGCATGCATGTATTGACCAATGTTCTAGCCTCATTAGCCATGATTTTTGATGTATATCATTCGGCCCTAGGTCAATTTTCATGTTGAGCATGTTCATTTTTGTGCCCTAGGGTGGCCTCGTGCCTAATCGGCCCTATAAGCCCACCACCAAATCCAACCGAGGTCCCTCAGTGACTTTTGGCATTTTTGAGCATTTTATGTCATATTAGGTTGATTTGGTTCAGTAGTCCCCGGCAAAGTTGCCGGAAGTTTGGCAAAGGACCGGCTAGGGTCACCAGCCGCGCCAGTCGCGCGTGCCGTGCCCGTGCCGCGTCGCAGGGGCCAGGCAGTGCCCCTGTCCGTGCCCGCGCCTAGCGCTCGCGAGGCACCGCAGTCCCCAGTGCACGTGACAGCGCCCAGCCGCGCCTGTCCGTGCCAGCCCGCGAGGTCTCAGCGCCAGTCGCGCCAGAGCACCTCCGACAGCGCCCGGCAGCGCTGTCCCAGTGTCATGCACGCGTGATCCCGAGCCAGTCGCTCGTACCACGCGGAGTCGACCTCGGGTCGTGCCAGCAGCGCACCCGAGTGTCCAGTGCCGTGCTGTAGTGACCCCGAGTCAGGTCCAGAGGCCTCGGGACGTGCCCAGCAGCACGCCCGAGTAGTCAGTTAGCCCGGGACGTGCCCAGCAGCATGCCCGCGTGCCCAGGGTCGCCCGGTAGCACCCTGACAGCCCTAGCCGCGCCCGAGCCGCGCGAGTAGTGTCTGGCCACGTCCGTTCTCGCGCCAGTCGCACTCGGGTCGTGCCAGCCGCACGCCCAGTGCCCAGTCAACCCGGGTACGCGCCAGTTCCCGCGTCCCTCGTGCTCGACCGTGCCCAGCAGCACGCCAGCACACCCAGTGACTCTCGGTCGTGCCCAGCCGCACCTAGTGGCACCAGTCGTGCCAGGGCCCGTGCCAGCCGCACAGCCCGCGCCCAGCAGCGCCTAGTACCGTGCCCGGTCGCACCCAGCTAGTGCCCAGCGCCGTGCCATGGCCCCAGCAGGCCCGGCACGGGATCGAGCCCGGCCAGTCCGAGCAGCCCGTGACCAACCGGTCCAGTGTGACCCGGTGGTCCAACCGGGTCCGGTCCAGCCCGACCCGGTTCAGCCAGTTAGCGAACCGGCCGGTTTAGCCGGCGGTTCGAGTCCGTTTTGGTTCGTGATTTTCGGTCCGAGTCTTATTCCGAAATTTAAGTATTTTTCCGAGCCAAACCAGATCAGTTAAGCATATCAGTATTATTTCCGGACTTAGAATTATTTCTGTGAACCCTTAGAGCGTTCCTTTATATCCGGATGAGTAATCTGATAGAGTAGAGCATCCTAGCATATTTTTGAGCATATGACGAGCATAGTACTTAGTATATTTGTTTGCTTATATTTTTATGTAGCTTGAGGAGTCAGCTACCAGCACAGCCGCACTTACTCATTTTCAAAACCGATCAGGTGGGGACCCAGTCTGGGTTATACATTGAGTTTAATAGTCGATATCACGTTCAGGTATGTATATGAGTTTTATCCACTTTGGGTTAAGGCCAAGTTTGCCTTCCCTAAGTTCTGGTGGTGGCCCAGTTTGCCCTAGTTATACCATCAGAGTGTGCACACGGTTACCGGCCAGAGTGTTCCGGGAGTTACCGGCCAGAGAGTTCCGGGAGTTACAGTTTACTTATATATACCAGTTTGTGATATCATTATTAATATTGCTGTTTACTTTCGAATGGGTTATTATGGAGTACAAGTGGATCGTACTCTCCCCCACTTTATATTTTCAGATGACAGGGTCGGCGGGCAGGCGTGAGATGAGCTGTGGTGGTGGTGGTCGTGAGTTCTGCACGAAAGCTGTTCCCGAGACATTTGTTTAAACTGTTTTGTAAACTATTATAACCACGTATTTCAGACTTCCGCTATGCTTGCGTTTATTTTCGATCATGCATGATTTTATTTTCAGACTTAAATAATTTTACCCGGTTCGCCAGTATGAACGGGTCCAGACAAATATGCATGATTCGCAAAAATATAAACCTGATTTCTTTAAGTCTAAACCAGTTGTTAGACCTAGGTTAAAGAAACGGGTTTTTAAATAGAAAAGTCCTTAGCAGCATCCCGAGATAGTTTGCAAATGATTTCGAAAAGTTTATAAGCAGTTTTCGAAAGAGTTTAAGTTTGCGAAAAATTGGCCCTAGTTAGCGGGGTGTTGCAAAGGGGGTAACGAGATTCGTCCTAATAATGATGAACGAGCAAGAGCGAAGAAGGTCAAGAAGGTCCAAAGCCTAAATCGACCAAAGGGGCATAAATCGACTTGACGCTAAAAGTCGACAGAAGACAAGACTGGGATGAACAAGAAATCTAAGGGAAGGTCCAGGAAAAGAAGATCTAACGCAATTCACGAAGAATCACTCAACTAACGCCTAAGAACACAACAGTCTTGGAGCGCAGGAAACCCAGAAAAATTCAGAAAGTTTATAGAAAACAAAGAGTAACATGAGTTGAGAAATCGGAATACTTACACATGATTGTTGTCGGAACCTTGGAGATCTGAAGTCGCCGGAGAGAGAAGCGCCGGAGAGCAGAGAGCACGGAAAGCAAAGAAGAGGTTCGGGAAGGTTCAGAGAGCAAGAGTGCAGGAAAGTAATCTCTCAAAAAAAAGGGGAATACTTATAGAGGGAGCAAATGATTGTCAGCCGTTGGATCATGATCCGATCTGACGGTCCCTAGCGAAGCGCGGAAGGCGAGGCGGCGGACTTAAAGTAACGTGATAAGTGCGAATTTGAAATTCGAAATTTGAAAAGGTGTCAGGTTGTCAGAATTATCCAGAAGACAATGATGAGACTACTACAGTATCGAACAACTACAAGGGTAGAACTTTGATGTCGAGGAACGAAGAACGAGTATAGTTAATAAAAGAAGTCGATTACCAAATTTACTCTTAAACAGTCGACTGTTTAGAGTAATTTTCGGGGGGGACTAGATGATATAGTCACATAAGGATAACCCGGTCCATGAGGCTTTCTACTCGACCGGTGAGTCACTTGAACGACTCACATATCGAGGTGACTCGTCGACATGCTCAAGTCAACTTTCCTGAAGTCGATTCTTCCGAAAATCAATCAAGAAGAGGCGGAAATTGGTCTAGTCGACTCTCACAAGTCGACCTCTAACTATCGACTTCTGCTAGTCGACCTCATACTAGAAGGACATCAAGAATGCAACTCCCAACCATCCAGATACTCTAGGTCGACTTCCACTAGTCGACTTCCTCATGACGACTCTCTAAGAGATGACCACCGCAGGGAGTTAAACCAGGTGTAGCCTCCGAAACCGTGTATATTCGTAAGTCGACCTCCTAGTCCTCGAGGTCGACTCTGTACATCTCGAGGATCAAAGGGGTGAAGACGATTCACCACACTTGCAACATATCCAAAGCTCTACACATTACCGAGGATAAGAAGGAATCTTGCGATGACTCAGCAACGAAGGGGAGACGAATCGACAGGGGCATTTTGGACCTTCTAGGTCCACCGACTTGGGCATTTTGGGCACTTCAAGTAAGTATTCACTTCTATATAAAGGAGGCGAGGTAACCTAAACCCTAACTCTCAATCATTCCCACTCTCCCCCATAGCTGCTGCGCAACCTCTCTTCATCACTCTCATACTGACTTGAGCGTCAGAGGCTCTACGCCGGAAACACCTCCGGCGTTGAGTTTTTTGCAAGAATCTCGCGGTCTAGCAACGGTTGGGAAGCGGTTCAAGCAGATCTGAGCTCACAACAACTGGTTTATTCCAGATCTGGAAGTAGACCCATCACCCACGTGTCTAAGGTGTGTGCTCTGTGAGAAAAAACTCAGGAGCTCAAAAAAACTGTATGTGGTGGGTAGGGATATATGTGTCCAAGTGGCAAAATGCTCCCACACTCTCCTCACAATCTCACTCTCTAGAAAAAGGTGGGTATAGGTCTCGGTCTCATGGCGTCCAGTCTCAGAACAACACACACACCGAGAGGGGAAGGAGATCCCTCTCGCGCGTAGCACAGTATCGACGGGTATCCGGCACAAGAGGAGGCGCCAAAGGAACACCGAAATAGTAGGGGTGAAAAGGTCACTCCAGATTGCCTCGAAGAGAAGATTATGCCGATCCCTCAGTCTGATCTGCTCCCAAGACGAGGTAGTAGAAAACACACCCGATGATGTAAGTCTCCACCTCATGCTATCTGAACCGTCCCCCGAGATAGGGATCTGCTGGATCTGATCTAATAAATGCCCGCTAAAACCCGCACCAGACCCCAACTCCCTATCAAGCTTCCCTCTATCCCACGACCCGTCCGACCAGAGGTCGCTCACAAGCAGGTAGGGGGAATGCGACACCTGCATATCCCTAGATAACGGCCCATCACCTTCCCACCACTCATCCCAGAAACTAACATCGCCCTCGCCCAACACCCAGAAAATGTGATCCTGGGCGCGTCTACCAACCCTAGTAAGGCGCCGCCACTGCCTACTATCATGATCAACAGCCGTCACCCAACAAGGGTGGTTGACACGTCTAGGGCAGTACTTGCCGCGAAGGTACTGAGCCCAAAGCGACTTTCCTTCCCTGAAGCGCCACCACAGCTTGTATGAGAAGGCTGTAACAATGTCCCTGAGGCGGCGGATGCCAAGTCCATCCTCGGGGAGGGGTCGACAGATGGAGTCCCAACTCACCCAATGGGTGTGTCTCCCCCTCCCAGAACCGTCCTCGTAACCCCAGAAATAACGAGCCATAATCTGGTCTATCTCGTCAAGAGTAGACCTAGGGGGGTCGAGAACCATAAGCAAGTGAATCGGAAGAGAGCTAAGAGTGCTCTTGATCAGCGCAAGCCGACCACCGAAAGAAAGGTGTCTATGCGACCAACCAGAGATCCTGTCGATCATCCTCTGCCTGACGCCCGCAAAGAGCGCTCTCGTGAGGTTGCCCTTATATAAAGGGACGCCAAGGTAGGTAATCGGAAGGCCGCCACGCGTAAAGCCAGTAATGTCGTGGACCCGCTGAGCCCACCTGGTCACGCTGGAAGAGGAGAGGTGAATGTGCTCTTCTGCACACTGACCAGCTGACCGGTAACTGAGCCATAGTGCTCCAAAAGGCGCATGAGCTCGACCAGTCCATCATGATCCGCCCGGGTGAAAATGATGATGTCATCCGCGTAAGAGAGGTGAGAGATGGGAGGACCATAGCCACGGGTGCTATACGTCATATGAGGAAAGTCGCGGATGAAACCGTCAAGGCAGCGAGAGAGGTAGTCCGCCGCAAGGACGAAAAGGGAGGAGGACAGGGGGTCACCCTGTCTAAAGCCTCTAGATGAGGGAAAGAAATCGGTGGGCTGCCATTGACCAGAACCGAGAACGTGCAGTGCTCCACGCACGCCTCGACAAAACTGATCCAACGGTCAGGGAATCCCATCCTAGACAGAGCCTCCCTAAGAAATGGCCACTCTACCCTATCATACGCCTTAGCCATATCTAGCTTCAGCGCGATATTCGGAGCCCGCTTCCAGTCCACACGGGAGATGTAGTGGATCATCTCCTAGGCCAAAAGGATGTTATCACTAATGACCCGATCCTTGACGAATCCACTCTGGTTCGGAGAGATGAGGGAGGGGAGAAAAGGGGAAAGACGGCTGTTAAGGATCTTCGAAATGAGCTTGTTTGTCACGTTACATAGGCTGATGGGCCTGTAATCGGACCAAGAGCTTGGGTTGGGTCTTTTTGGGATCAAGATGACAGAGGTAGACGTGAAGGAATCTGGCATCCGGTGGCCGGAGAAAAAATCCAACATCGCCTCATCGACGTCAGTCTCGACTAGATCCCAGCAGACCTGATAGAAGAGGGAGGAGAAATAATCCGGGCCAGAAACGCTGTTGGGATCAATCCCGAATACAGCATCCCTAACCTCCTCCCTACTCGGGAGCTCACAGAGGCCAATGAGATCGACCTAAAGAAGGCATGCGGCGGAAGGATCCAATAGCAGTGGAGATCGTCCGTCGTGTCGTGCACTGCGTGGCTCTGGTCCTCGTGGACTGTCTGCCTCGGTATGTGCTCGTGGCCTGTGAGTCGTCTGGCTGGGCAGACTGACCTATAGCAGCACTAGCGGGTTATTTCTTTTGTTGCTAGGTTATTTCTTTCTTGCTGGTAGGTTAGTTGTCTTTTGGTGCTATGTTAGTTGTCTTTTGTTGCTAGGTTATTTCTTTCTTGTTGCTAGGTTAGTTGTCTTTTGTTGCTATGTTAGTTGTCTTTTGTTGCTAGGTTAGTTTCTTTTTTGCTGCTAGGTTAGTTGTCTTTTGTTGCTAGGATAGTTCTTTCTCGCTGCTAGGTTAACATAGTCTCACAATCGAGACAGAAACGAAAAACGAAAATGAAAATAGTACAAGATCTGTCATCGGGCTAACAGGTGCCCAGATAAATGGATGGTCTAAGTAGAACAAAACCAGAAAACCTAATCTACTGGAATCGAAACGATGGATATCCCAGCTGATCCATCCGAACTAGCGTGAAAAGGCGGAGTGGAGCAGTGTAGGTCTGATATGTGTGCGTGTCTGGCATGGTAGCGCCAAGGCTGGCAAGGTAATCAACAGGTCTGTTCCCCTCGCGGAAGATGTGTGTGATCCTGTAATGGACAGACCGAAGTAGATCTCTAATGCGCATAAGCGGGTGCTGAATCTGCCACGAGCCCTGATGACCCGAGGCCAGGAGGGTGACGACAGCCGCAGCATCCAGCTCAATCCAAATATGACTAGACAGGTCAGCAGCAATCCGAAGGCCAATCTGTAATGCCTGAATCTCTGCATCGTAGCTCGAGGAGGCCTGAAGGGATGTGTGGAAGGCAGTGATAAGAGCTCCATTATGGTCCCGGATCAAGCCTCCTCCTCCAGCAGTACCACTATGGCGATCGAAAGATCCATCGGTGTTCAGCTTGACCCAAGGAGAGTCGGGTCGAAGCCAAACAACAGCTCTGGGCCGAGGGGACCGAACAGGCAGAGGGGGAGCAACTCTGTAGCGATGTGGTGGCGTACAGCCTGTCCAGTCACGTGCAGAAAGCCTGCCCAATGCTGTGAGGAGTGAAATGTGTCTCTCCACCTGCAAAACAATGTGAGAAAGCAAGAAAGTAATATCCCTATGCTTCGCACTATTCCTTTCCGTCTAGGTGAACCAAAGGATCAGACAAGGAATGAGGAAGCTCACGTGTCTAAAGTGTGTGCTCTGTGAGAAAAAACTCAGGAGCTCAAAAAAACTGTCTGTGGAGGGTAGGGATATATGAGTCCAAGTAGCAAATTGCTCCCACACTCTCCTCACAATCTCACTCTTTAGAAAAAGGTGGGTAAAGGTCTCGGTCTCATGATGCCCGGTCTCAGAACAACACACACATCGGGAGGGGAAAGAGATCCCCCTCGCATGTAACACAGTGTCCACGGGTATCCGGCGCAAGAGGAGGCGCCAAAGGAAAACTGATATGGTAGGGGTGAAAAGGTCGCTCCAGATGGCTCCGAAGAGAAGATTCGGCCGATCTCTCAGCCTGATCTGCTCCCAAGCCGAGGTAGTAGAAACACACCCGATGATGTAAGTCTCCACCTCATACCATCCGAACCGTCCCCCGAGATGGGTATCTGCTGGATCCTATCTAATAACTGCTCACTAAAACCCGCCCCGGAGCCCAACTCTCTATCAAGCTTCCCCCTATCCCATGACCCGTCCGTCCAAAGGTCGCGCACAAGTAGGTAGGGGGAATGCGACACCTGCCTATATCTAGACAACGGCCTATCACCTAACCACCACTCATCCCAGAAACTAACCTCACCATCCCCCAAAACCCAAAAAATGTGATCCTGGGCACGCCTACCAACCCTAGTAAGACGCCGCCACTGTCTGCTATCATGCGCAACTGCCGTCACCCAACAAGGGTGGTTGGCGCGTCTAGAGCAGTACTTGCCGCGAAGGTACTGGGCCCAAAGCGACTTTCCTTCCCTGAAGCGCCACCACAACTTGTATGAGAAGGCAGTAACAATATCCCTAAGACGACGGATGCCAAGGCCACCCTCAGGGAGAGGGCGGCAGATAGAGTCCCAACTCACCCAGTGGGTACGTCTCCCCCTCCCCGAACCATCCTCGTAATCCCAGAAATAACGAGCCATGATCTGGTCAATCTCGTCAAGGGTGGACCTAGGGGGGTCGAGGACCATAAGTAAATGAAGCGGAAGGGAGCTAAGGGTGCTCTTGATCAGAGCAAGCCGACCATCGAACGAAAGATGTCTATGCGACCAACCAGAAATCCTATCGATAATCCTCTGCCTGATGCCCGCAAAGAGCGCTCTCGTGAGGTTGCCCTTATATAAAGGGGCACCAAGGTAGGTAATGGGACGGTCGCCGTGCGCAAAGCCAGTGATCTCGTGGACTCGCTGAGCCCACCTGTCTGCGCTGGAGGAGGAAAGGGTGAAGGTGCTCTTCTGCACACTGATCAGCTGGCCAGTAACCAAGCTATAATGCTCCAGAAGGTGCATAAGCTCGATCAGCCCATCATCATCCGCACGTAGTGAAGATGATGATATCATCCGCATAAGAAAGGTGTGAGACGGGGGGACCATAGCCACGGGTGCTATATGTCATCTGAGGATAGTCGCGGATAAAGCCGTCGAGGCAGCGTGAGAGGTAGTCCGCCGCAAGAACAAAAAGGGACGGGGAAAGGGGGTCTCCCTGTCTAAGGCCTCTAGATGCGGGAAAATAATCTGTGGGGCTGCCATTAACCAAGACCGAGAACGTGCAATGCTCCACACATGCCTCTACAAAGATGATCCAATACTCCGGGAATCCCATCCTAGCCAGTGCCTCCTTAAGAAACGGCCACTCCACTCTATCATACGCCTTAGCCATGTCTAGCTTCAGCACAATGTTCGGTGCCCGCTTCCAGTCTGCATGGGAGATATCGTGGATCATCTCCTGGGCCAAAAGCATGTTATCACTAATGACCCGATCCTTGACGAAGCCACTCTGGTTCGGAGAGATGAGGGAGGGGAGAATAGGGGAAAGACGGCTGTTAAGAATTTTCGAAATAAGCTTATTTGTCACGTTACACAGGCTGATGGGCCTGTAGTCGGACCAAGAGCTCGGGTTAGGTCTTTTGGGAATCAAGACGACAGAGGTAGCTGTGAAAGAATCCGGCATCCGGTGACCGGTGAAGAAATCCAATACCGCCTCCTCAACATCAGGCTCGACTATATCCCAGCAGACGTGATAGAAGAGGGAAGAGAATCCATCGGGGCCAGAAACGTTGTTGGGATCAATCCCAAAAACAGCATCCCTAACCTCCTCCCTGCTCGGGAGCTCACAGAGGTCGACAAGGTCGACTGAAGGAGGGATGGTAGGGAAGAAAGAGACGGTCGGTGCAACGAGGGACCCTCTGTCAGAGGTGAAGAGGGTCTGGATGTGAGTAGCAGCTGACTCCCGAATCTGAGACTCCTGGGTCAGGGATGACCCATTTGCCTCAATACTATGGATGTACGACTTAGCACGCTTCTGCCTAACGAAGCCCTGGAAGAACCTAGTGTTCCGTTTGCCCTCTGCCACCCAGCGAACGGCCGCCTTCTGCTTCCAGAAATCCTCCTCCATAAGGAGTCGGAGTTGGTACTCGGCGTGGCAGCGGTGCATCGCAGTCCTATTCTCCGGAGTGGGATCCAGGTCATAGGCCCGCTCAGCCTCCGCGTTCGCACTCTGAGCTGCAGAAAGGCGCTGATGGAGGTTTCCAAAAACATCCCAGTTCCACTGTCTCAACCTACTCCGTAATCTGCCGAGCTTAGCTTCGAGATTGCGCATCCCAAAGAGCCCAGTCGGTTGAAGCCAGGAATCTCTGACAGTGTCATGAAAAGAGTGGTGGCGAACCCACATGTTCTGGAACCTAAAGGAAGCGCGTCGGGGAGTGCCCGAGAAGCGACACCTAATGAGGAGTGGTGAATGGTCAGACCCAAATCGAGTGAGATGCGTGACGGTCGTGACCGCAAACACCTTCGACCACGCTTCAGAGACCAAAGCACGGTCGAGCCTCTCTTTGAGGTCGTCCCTAACCCACGTGAAGGGCTCACCCTCACATCCAACATCTATCAACTCACAGTCCGCCACAGTCTAAGAAAAGTCCCACATCTCCTGGGACCGGTCCGTGCGGCCACCCACACGCTCATCGGGGTGCAGAAAGATGTTGAAATCACCACTAACCATCCATGGCAATCCCTCCATACTCTCAGCAATCTCACGCAGGGTGTCCCATAGATCGTATCGCCGTACTCTATTACACTTGGCGTAAACCAAAGTGTGAAATATGGGCTCAGGGAGATGGGCGGCAGAAAGCTCGACATGAAGCACCTGATCGGTGTCCCGGAGGACCCGACAAGTGTAGTCACGCGAGTGGAAGAAGAAGACCTTATGAGAAATGTTACCCACGCCCGAATGGAAACCAAGACGACGTGAGAGATAGTCAAAGTCAGGGGTGCGAATCATCGGCTCAATAAAGCCGACAAAATCCAATCTATGATCACGAACGAGAGAGCGTAGGTGAGCGAGAGTGGCCCTATTAGCAAATCCCCGTCCATTCCAAGTAATGGACGTGATAGACATATCAGCAGTCAGAGGAGCCACCGGACGGGGTCCACCTGTGGCGAGGCTGAGTCAGACCACCTGAGGGAGGGGGTAGGTGGCGAGAGGATCGACGAAGAACTGGAGAGACAGTCCGCCTCGTCATGCGCGGTGTGGGTATGGTATTCGAGGGGGAACGCCCTCGGAAAGCACTCGTGGCCTGCGAATCGTCAGGCTGAGCAGTCTGACCAAGACTGACACTAGGTGCCTGCCCCATGTCCGGGCATGCCTCCTGTCTGTCATGGTGCACGAAAGCACTGAAGGAAAAACTCTCACACGAGACGTCGTGTTGAGCGCGGTTAAGACTGCATGCCTGCTCAGAGAGGGTAGGGGCAGAGATTCCATCCAGCAGGGCACTCGGGTGCTCGGCGTCAGAATGTGTCTGGAGAGATATTGGCTCAGTCGAAGTCTCAATCTCCGCATAGGGGTGGTGAGCCAGCAATTCCCCTTTCGAGGAAGCAGTGGCAGGAGGTGTCCTCATCTCCAGAGAGCTATCCTGGCTATGTGGGAGGACAGACAAAAGAACAACATCACGAATGTTGTCATGAGATAAATGGGTGGCCGAGTTTGTGGACGAAGTGGCCGGCTGCTCTAGATCATCTACTAGGAGGTCATCGTCCTCTAAAAGGCCAAGATCCGAGAGACCGTGTGGGTCCCTAGAGGAAGGCTCAGCCTCCTCCTTTGACTCAGGGGAGAGGGGAGCAAAGAACGAGTGTTTGGCCTTGAAGGCCGACTGAAGAATCTCTCTGGGAATGAAGCCCGTAGCCTTTGCCTTGGGCCCAACTATGATCAATCTGTTTGACTGGTCAGGATGAGCATCCTTCCTAGTTTGGGCAGTGGCGTCCATCTTCGCCTTGCCCTTATCCGTGGCCCCCTTTGGGGACCCGGGTGTCTGGAGAGGGCCTTTGCCCTTTCCCTTCGGTTCCCTCCGGCTGTTGGAGGGTCCCGGCTGGGCCGTACGACGGCGCTGAGGAGGAGCGGGTCGTGGCTTATTGCCACTTATATAGCAGTCGGCCGCTATATGACCAACATGACTGCACGCGGAACAGAAGGCGGGGATCTTCTCGTAGATCACCCGCTGAACAAAGGTCTCCGAACCCTGCTCAATCTCAATCTCGTGGATAGGATCCACTCTAAGATCAATCTCGACACAGAACCGCGCCATATTAGCCCTGGACTGGAGAGCAGTCGGGGCATCAATGCGGACCGGTTTTCTGACACACTTTGCAAGTGTGGTGATGGAATCCCGGTCATACAGATGTGGTGAAAGGCCGGGGAGGCGGCACCACACGGGGACGACCGGTGTCTCCGTCTTCGGGTTGAACCCGGAAGTGTACTTGAATACCCTAGCTGGGCATCCACACACAGAAATAGAAGTCCTAAGCCATGCCTCATTATAATCTTCGGAGAGATTAAAAGAGACTAGAAGATGATTGAAGTTATACCACTTAAATGAGAATCTACCCTTAAATCCCAATTTTCCTAATCCAGCAGCTAGGTCTCGGAGGGGAGGGATACCATAGGTGAACTTAAAGACCAGTGTGTTCGCTAACTTACCTACGAGGGTGTCAGCTTCGGCCTGTGAGAATCGAACCTTCACTCTGTTCCCCTCCGAGCGGATGATGGCCCCGCAAGCGTGGTCATAATCCCCGTCAAAGAGGAACTCCTTGGGTGTCGATCGCGGGGTAATCTTGGCGCCCGAAACGTCATCTCTCTTCCCCGTAATGGCCTCTCGGAAGGAGAGCGGACCATTGGAAGTGGCCGGCAGAGATTCGGGGTTAGCCGTTGGGGGGCCCGTCGCCGGAAGTTGACCGGGGGAGTGTGTCACGGACGTCTTGCTTGGGCCCGCGAGGACTACACCATCTTCACGCACATTTAAGATATCCGGTTGAAGGTCTTCGGCAACAGAGGAGGCTATTCCGTATGGTTGGTTAGTCGGAGAGCGTGAGGTTGGACGGGGGCCGAGAATTCCGGCCGAAAAGGAGCACTCCGGGTCATTCCTGCCTAGGTTGACGGCCTGCAGGAGCTTTCCGGTGACATCGACGGAGCCGGCGCCGGCGCAGGTTGGGTAGCTGGAGCTCGTCGGTTGTTGGGTGAGGGTGGAATCTCGGTGATGGCGGGTGACGGATATAGCAGTGGACTTTGTTGCAGCCTGTGGGATAGTGGGCCGGAGAATGGTTTGAGTAGAGAGGGAGGTTGTGGGCTTTGGTTGAGTGGGCTGAGGAGGTCCATAGAAGGGTAAGTGCAAAAATGGGCTCCTAGATGTGGAGCGGGCCTGAGAAGAGGGCAAAGAAAGGATAGGCTGAGAGTTGGTGCGGCTCAAAATAGTAGTACCGCGATTTTGGATTGGGCCTGAAGTGGTGTGGGCCGGGTTAGGTCCAAATGAGTGGGGAAGACCAATTTGAGGAGCAGGTGTACTGCGCAGCTGAGTTTCTGGGTTGCCGCCTTCAGGTAGAGATTTTGGGATGACCGGTGAGATGTCTGACGACAAGGACCCAAAGATAACCGGGCCTATGTGGCCAACCGGTGGGATGTTGACGGCATTTGAGGTCTCCTCAGGATTTTGGAAAGAAACCGACAGATCTTTGACGGTGGGTTTCTGGGGGTCGGCGCGAGGAACTGAGGTGGGGACCCTGCTCAAATTTAAATTGGATCTGTCGAATTCACTCGTCGATTTGCTTGGTGCTAACGAAGGGATTTCTCCCTCCTCCGAATTTGATTTTGACGGCAAGATTTGTTGAAGAACTTTTGTCACTTCCATAGAAATGAATGTAGACAGGTCGGAGAGAACAAATGATGAGGGAGGGTCGGAGGGGCCAACCGGTGATGGAGGGCGAGGTAGAGGAGGTCGGAGAGAGGCCTGCTCCGAGGAGGTAGGTGCATGTGTAGACGGGATTGGAGCCATAGAAGGGTGGTCAGAAATCAGTAAATGAGGGGAGGGCTAGGTCAGGCGGCTCGCCGCCAGAGGCGGCGGCGGAGGTGGCCCGCCGGCGAACGGAAATGTGTCAAAAAATGGGACTGAACAATGGTGGGGTAATGAAGAAGGTGGGTTTCTAGAGAGAGAAAGTTAGAGAGAAGGGAGAGCATTTGTGTTTATGGGTCTGTTGTTGCTAGGTTGGTTGTGTTTTGTTGCTCTTTCTTGCTGCTAGGTTAGTTGTCTTTTGTTGCTAGGTTAGTTCTTTCTTGCTGCTAGGTTAGTTGTCTTTTGTTGCTAGGTTATGTCTTTCTTGCTGCCAGGTTAGTTCTCTGTAGTTGCTAGGTTAGTTCTCTGTAGTTGCTATGTTAGTGGTTGCTAGGTTACTTGTCTGTAGTTGCTAGGTTAGTAGTAGCTAGGTTAGTTGTCTGTAGTTGCTAGGTTAGTTCTCTGTAGTTGCTAGGTTAGTTGTCTATAGTTGCTAAGAGCTGGTCCCATTTTAAGAGCTGGTCCCATTTGATTCGCCCCCTATATATATATATATATATATATATATATGATATAGCCATATTATCATATACCGGTTCTAAAGCCCCTAACTCGACCGGGTAACCACGCAGATCGTCTGCAGGACGATATGTTCCTGTCGACATACGGAAATCGACTTCCATCAAGTCGACTCTACAAAGAGTGACCGAGAAGGGGCAAAAATCTATCCAGTCAACTCCCACAAGTCGACCTCAGTCTGTCGACTTCCATTAGTCGACATCGGTATAAGAAGAACAACAAGAGCATAGCTCCTGAGCATCCAGATACTCTAAGTCAGACTCCCAGTAGTCGACTTCACTAAGACGATTCTCTGAAGACGATTTCCACTCAAGGGAACTAACCAAGCGTAGCCTCCGAATCCTCATATGATCAAACGTCGACCTCCTAGCTCTCGAGGTCGACTCTGTACATCTCGAAGATCAAAGATGTGCTGACGACTCATCACACTTGCAACATACTTAAAGCTCTACATATTCCAAAGGATAAGAAGGAATCTTGTGATGACTCAGCAGCAGGGGGAGACAAACCGACCAGGGCATTTTGGACCTTTTAGGCCCACCGACTTGGGCATTCTGGGTACTTCAAGTAAGTATTCACTCTTATATAAAGGAGGTGAGGTAACCCCAAACCCTAACTTTCATTCATTCTCCACACTCCCCCATAGCTGCTGCGCAGCCTCACTACATCTCTCTCATACTGACTTGAGCGTCGGAGGCTCTACGCCGTAAATACCTCCGGCGTTGAGTTTTTGCAGGTATCTCGCGGTCTAGCAACGATTTAGAAGCGGTTCAAGCAGATCTGAGCTCAAATCCACCGGTTTACTCTAGATCTGGAAGTAGACCCATCAATATATATATATATATATAGTTAGGATCATATGAGAATGGTAGATAGTAAAAGAAATGAGAATAAATCTGGACCATATGATCAAGCATATCAATGGTTATCATGAAGTCAAACTATGGTCAATCATTAATGGCAATCTGGTAATTATTTGATCATAGTATGGTCAAATATGTGTATTTGACCAATAATTAAGGGTAACTTGGTCAATACACATTTATTGTGTAGGACCCACTCACAATTAATTATCTATTTCTTTTCATCGTCCTTCCTCACAAATCGATCTCAAATCTGCACACACGCACACACACATAGACACACACACACACACAGCACGTCAGCCGCCACCGTCGGACCACCACCCGTTGCCAGCCACCAGCACGACTCTCGCCACCGCGCCTCAGCCGTCAGCCTCTGCCCTAATTTTCACGCCGGTCAGCCTCCGCCCCAATTTTCACGCTGGTCAGCCACAGACCGTCGCCTCACCGGACACACACAAGAATGACGGGCATCCAGAAATGATCGCCGTCAGAATCCGCCCGAAGCTTCACGCCGGCAAGAGCGGCTGCCATATTCTCTCCCAGAATCTATGTGGAACGCAACCATATTCTCGCCGTCGCATCTCCCGCCGGGTGACTTGACCACGTTTCTCTCCGCCATGGCTGCGAGAATGCTGTTGTGGTCGAGAATGCCGGAAATCAGGGTAGATGCCACCGATAAAAAATGGCCGCCGGACATATGGGACCAGATCCGACGAGGATAGTGTCAGCTCGAGGATGTTAGTCGCCGGAGAAGGTTGTGAGATGGACGAGCGAGGTCGCCGGCGACGAGCAGAGGAGTGTGGCTGTGAGAGGATACCAGTTTACAAAAGGAGGGGCATGTTTTGAAAATTTGACAAGTCTTAAGGACTTAATTGTAATTTCAAAAACTTTATTTCAATTTAGTTCAATTTAGTTTTTAGGTTAAATATATATTTTACTAAAAATTCTTCATGCTTAAAAAATTTGATATTTGCACATTACGGTTCACTGGATTGCACATTACCATTCAACACATTGCACCTTATTGTTCAGTGCATTGCACAACGAAATGATAATCAATTTGCATAATAGGAGTTGGGATCCAATGAGAATGAATCTGGATCATTGAATCAATCAAGTTAATGGTCATGATGTAGTCAAACTTTAATAATGTCGGTCAAATTTATGATGGCATTATGGTAAATACTTAAAATTTTCGAGGTCAAGTATGTGCACTTGACCACAAATTAAGGGTATAATAGTCTTCACCCTTCACAAACATTACAATTGGTGGACCCCACCCTATCTCTCACACACTAAAAAACACACACACAAACATCGCCACTCAAGCACACATTCCACACACACACACACACACACACACACACACACACAATTGACAAAAACACACAGACGTGAGATGTGAACCGACCACCGTGACCCTCGCCGGCGATCGACGGCAACCACAACCACCACCACCAACAGTCCTCCTCCGCCTACCGCCGCTGACCGCCAACAACCCCGTCGATTACGACAATATAGTCCACACAGTTCGCCGCCACTGCCATCCCTCAACCAACTCCACCACCGCCACCACAGACCCGCCTACGGTGCACCACAAAACTCGCCATTGCCGACCTCCACTGTCTCTTCACCATATCTCCGCCGCCGTCACTGTAGAATCTCGCTCGAAGATGGTATCCCGTAGGAAATCAAGAACCGGTATTGGATCTGGCGGGTGGTTCATCAACGAGATCCCGAGCAACATCTGAAGGTTAAAGAACCTCACGACCTTCAAATAAGGTGGTTATCTGAATTTTGAGGGAAAATTTTTCGATTGCGGAGCCGGCGAGCGGGTGCTTATTCTGTCGGCGGACCGACCAGAACTTCTAATTCAGGGAGTTTGTGAGGTCGCCGCCGGATATGGCGTCGGACTTCGGTCGATGAGGCAACGACGAGCATCTGCACGGTGGTCCGACGAGGCTGACTAACGGCTGAATTTGAATCAGATGTCGAGAGAGGTGGCGATTGGGAATGAATTGGGAATGGGGCTAAATTTTGTGAATTAGATAAAGTGAAAGGACTTATATGTAATTATAATTTTTTTTTTAATATATACACTTTATCTCATGCGTTATATACATATAATTTATAAAGAATACTAATTGCACAAAAACAACAAATAAATGCACAATTACAACAAATAAAGTGAACTCACAATACATAAAATATATAGATAATAAAAATAATAATATTTTTCATAGAGTTCGATTATTTTAGTTATTTAAAAAAAAAAGATAAAGGTGACGTTAAAATCGAAATAACTGAGTTTTTAAAAGTAGAAAAATAACAATCGAACCTAAATATAAAATTTTAAACCAAAAATTTTAATTTTGGTTGATTTTTTATATTGTGCAATCATATTCTCATTAATGTGCAACCTATATAACCATAGTGTGCACTCGTAATAAATGAAATATATAAATCATAACAATAATATTTTCATATTTCTCGATTATTTAAATTTTGATGGAAATCATTAAATTTATCAATTTTAAAATTATCGAAGTAATTTTATTTCAGTCAAAATTATCGAAATCAAAATAACTTAAATTTTAAAAGTAATTGAAATACATAAATTCAGACAGAAAAATTATAATTATTCTGTCACACCCCGCCTTACTACTAGCTTTGAAAAATCAGAGTAAAATTTTTGTTTTTATTTTCGAAAGGTCGTGCGAGTTGGGTTTTCGAAAATACTGACTTATTGCGGGATGTGGCAGATAAAAACGTAAACTGAACTTGGGCTTGCCCACAGACATAATAAAAACATGCAACCAAACTATCCGCTCGCGGATTATGGAATTATACATGCGTAGTCTGTACTGTCTCGCACCGTCTAGAAAACTCGCTGGCGGAAGCATCCGAAATACGAATACATAACATGCGTACATAAACTGAATAAAATACACATGATCATAAATCAAGGACATTAAAATGCTGGTAAAATATGTCCCACTCTCATGACCACGCTGCGCCACATCTGTGCTCATCCGACACGCTCGACTCCGTATTTTGAAAAACACAATGGGGGCGTGAGCAAACCACTATGCTCCGCAAAGACCAGTACTGAACAAAACATCATCTATAATAACGTATCATGAAACATAAATATATAAGAGCTGAAACTGTAAACTGATCTCGGATGTCTGTTCTGATCTGTGGTCAAAAGACCCTCGGCCTTGGCCGCTCGTGTGCACACGCCGATGGGGTATAAAGGGCCTCGCCGCTCCCAACGGTCATCAGGTTGGTATAAAGGCCTCGGCCACCCAACCGGAACTAAACTGTCTCAAACATACCTCTGCCATGGTACAGATATTATCTATGATGTGACATCCAGTACATGACCCCCACTTGAAAAAACTTGGAATCTGATATGCAAGTGCGGATGCTGGAGTAGCGGTTGGAGGCTCGACTCTCCTTAGGCTACATAAATATTTAAGCAAAATAATGCTAAGTATAATGCTCAAAATATTTAATTATATGCTAAAATGCTTGGACTTGTCTACGCGATTAAACTGGACTGGACTGGCTTGGAAAAATACTGAATTTCTGGAACTGGACTCAGATCAAAAATCACGAATCAAAACTGGCTCGAACCGCCGGTCGAATCAACCGGTTCGCTGGCTGGCCGGACCGCCGGCTTAATTGGGCCGGGCGGTCGGGCTGGGTTCGGCTAGACCGGGCTCGGTCCCGTGCCGGGCCAGCTGGTGCCCGGGCACGGCGCTGGGCACGGCTGGTGCGACCGGGCTCGGTCCCTGGGGCCGCTGGACATGTCTTGGCGCGGACTGGCGCTGGTGGGCACGGCCAGGGGCTGCTGGCACGGCCCGGGCACGACTGGTGCCCCTCGGGTGCGTGCTGGGCACGGCCGAGGCTCGACTGAGGC
>BKCP01007848.1:60730-189869 GCA_008636005.1 Striga asiatica | reverse complement strand
CTGTAATGCCCCGTTTATTTGTGGATTATTTGGGATTTATTTTTATTATTTTTATTGCTATTATTATTGTTATTATTAATTGGTGATAATATTTATATTTTATTTTATTGAATGCCATTATGTTTATTTATTTGTCAAATGTGATTAAATGCTAATTGTGAAATTTGTCTAATTGTTTATTTGATTTTTGTGATTTATTAAATTATTAATATGAATAAATGTATATATGTTTATTTTTTTCGGTTTATTCTTATCGCGCGTTTGCATTCGAAATCGAGCCCGATAATTTTGTTGTAATCGAATTGGGCCCGAATATATCTGTTTAAATTTTTATTTGAGCCCGTGAGCTGTTTTGTTGTCCCAACCGGCCCAAAAATCCTATTGGCCCAAATTTCTCGGGCCCGGCCCGACAGATTTTCCTTTTCTTTTGTTTTGGGCGTGATTTTGGTGTTGTCTTGGACAACAAGAAATTTTGTTCTTTTTCCCAAACCTAATATACATATGTGTATATGTATATATCTATAAAATATCAATCGCAAGTTTTGGTTCTTTCTGTGATTTCGATCGACAACATCGTTTTGTTCATCCCTCATCGTCATCATCTCCTTCTTTCACCATCATCGATCTTCAATCGTCATCACCATCACCACGCGCGCTCATCATCGTGCCCTCATCATCCTCGTCATCTCCTCTCCGTCATCATCATCGTCGCCCCAGTTGCAGTTCCGGCGACAGTTGCAGCAAGTCCCGGAGAACTCTGAACCTTCATCGTCCCCTCCGCGCCGCGACCTGCTTGTCCTCACGCCGCGACCTGCCCGACCTCCGCGCCGCGACGCCACTTCTGCCGCGCCGTGAAGCTCCTCCTCCATCGCTGTTTGTGGTCTTTTTCCGGCGAGCTTGTTAATTCTCCGAGCAGCCTTTCCCAACGAGCCGTGAACCAGCAGCAAGCTATTCCCGTGTACATCGAGCCCTCTTTTCCGGCGAGATGAGTTTACCGTCGAGCTTTCGTGTTCGTGACGTTTCGAGTTTTCCCGAGAACGGTACCTCGTCGTTTGTCCGTCTCGTTTAATTCACATATGCTCGTTGAGTTGTTCGTATTCATGTTGTGCTCCTATTGTATATGTGATGTGAATTTAATTGTTGAATATGTGCTAATATATGGATTGTTGTGATTATTGTATTCGTATGTTCGGGATCTCTTCGATTTTCTCAAAAATCGAACGAGACCACGAAAGTCGTGTAAGTCGGTGGATAATGGAACAATGTCGAGTCCTTGGTCTTATGAAAAGGCCTCGGACGATAAATCGTGTGTTGTGATTTAATTGTCAAGTTGTCGAACTCGTTAATCGCTGTTTTGATGTTCGAATTTTTAAAAATAGCTCGCTGCTTGAAACGATGTGAAATTTTGAGGGATGTGTTATCTGTCTATATTCTGCCTTGTGTAAAATTTTCATAATTTTTGGAGACCTGTAGCTATTTTTAATAATTAATTTGTATTCTGTCCAGAATATTGTTAAATGCATAATAAATTCATGCTTGACTGAAATAAGCTGAAATTTGGATATATCATTCCTCTGTGACTTATATGTGTTGTGTTAAATTTTTAGATCTTTTGGTGTTGATTTGATATGGTTAATATTTTATTTATTGAATCTGAAGAAATGTTGTTTGAATTTTTAAAAATTGGTTACTGCATGGAAAATTCTGAAATTTTGCTGAGAGTCATATTTTAGGCGTTTGATCGTGTTTGTAAAATATGGAAATTTTTAGAGTCCGTTTGGTTTCAGTTTGGATTTAAATTCGATAAACTGCTGTTGCCCGTTTGAATTTTTAAAAATAGCAGCAGTTATCATTTAAGGCTGCAATTTTTATAAATAGACTTCGGTATATTGAGTGTTGTTGTGTAAAATTTTCAGGTTCAGATTCATTCATTAAGTCTGAGTATGGATTAATGTGCCCTTTTTGCTGAATTACTGTTCGAATTTTATAAAATAGGATATTTTGAGTTTAAATCTGAAACTTTGTGATTTTACATGTTACTGGGAGATGAAATTTTGTATAAATTTTCAGAGCTTAATTCGTAGGATATCTTGACCTTTTATTGTTCACGCGATTAAATGATTTCAATTTTCGAGCATAATTGTTATATTGAATTTGGATGGCCTTGCTTTTTGGTTTTTATGTGTGTTTGACTTGGTCAAACCTTAGATGGATTTTTTGTGAACTCCCTTAAGTGGTTTGGTCGAGTTTAGGGCCGAGTCCTAGTGTTCCAACATCCACAGGACTTCACGAACTACTTAGTCGGATCGAGTTCGACTAGGTCTGTCTTGTGATTTCCGATTTAAGTCGAGATAGATTCTGATTGTAGGATCTTGACATCATGTAGGTGTCTAGAGGTGTTGATCTTGCCTTATTTCGAGATTTGTGACTGTGAACCGTGCTGCTATCAGGTGGGTACATTTATGATGTATTCCATATTTATCGCACTCCTTATTTCGTGTAATGTTTCTTTTGAAAATTTTTGTATGCATGAGAACTCTAGTCTAAGTGTCCCGAACGCTAGTGCCTTGATGAATGCGAAAACAGTAGGAGGTCGCCTGCCCGTTGTATCCGGGAGGGACGCCCCATGCCGTCGTATCCGGAAGGGGAAAAACATCTCTGCTGTCTCCTGGAAAGGATCCTGCGAACCGTTGTACCCGGGGGTGGGAATGTTTCCAGTTACAGCCATGCCGTTGTATCCGGAAGGTTGTTGTATGTACATAGGAGGTTTGCGATAGGGCTGGGTAGGGGGTTTAGGCTTTGAATTCTGTGCATACCGATATTGAAACTGTTTTTACTGATACTGCTTTTTAAAATAATTATACGAGATAACCGTGCGATAATGGTGAGCTAGTTGGTTGCTCACCCCCATTATTTTCTTGTTGTTTCTCTCTTCCTTTGTTTTTAGGTTAAGACGAGCTGGAGGCGGTGGCGTAGGACAAGCGAGATGGTGGTCATATGTGTTGATAAATCTATGCTTCCGCTTAAACTCGAACTTTATTTGTTTGCTATTATTGCCTTGGATTATTTACTGCTTTCACTTTTCGAACTATGTTGAATTGGGTTGAGCTTTGAATAATGTTAGATCTTTTGAAATGTTTTTTTTAAGACTTACGTATATTTGGAACTTGTCTTATTGTTAGTTCGTGCATGTGTGTTATTTAATGATGTTAGTAAGTAGCGCCCGTTTCTCGATAAAGGTTTTAATTTATATTTAAAAAAAAAACTCTGATTTTTATTAAATTAATTAAATAAATTCTTTAAAATAAAATGGGGCGTTACACTATGTGCGCGGCCAGTGACCAAGGCCGCCCCTTGCCGGACCTCCGGCGACTAATTCCGGCAACATGCATGACCATACATCATCATATGATAAAATAAGTACAATTAACACATAAATCACTAGTGGACCCTGGGTCCACATGCATGCTACCCGGTAAGGCTTAAATGGCATGACCGAGTAAGTTAAGTCCCGAACCAACATTTATAAATTGAAAAACTACTCAGGGCCGAATGTTTAACATGTTAAATCATTGCTATAGGGGCTAGAACTCATATCATATCTTGCATGCATGATGATTGACCTCGGTGGCTCATTTTAACATAAATTTAAGCATGATTTGACTAAGGCAATGAACTCATTTAATTCTCAAATTTTTACAGCATCAATGGTATGATATTTGAGGGTGTTTAAACAAGAAATCTAGACTTAGGCATGCTTCCTACTCAAATTTCATTTTTAAGGTATTAATTTCATTAAATTCGGAAATCACATAATAATGCATGCATGACTCGGTTTTAACTCATGAAAAATCTTAACATATCATAAAATAATTAAGGAACTCATAAGTCACGAGCTAACCTTGGCTGAGAATGGAAAACGGATGTTAGGGCTTAAAAGGGTGTTGGTCACGGCCTTAGGGGTTGGCTTGGACTTAGGTTGTGTTTTTCTCGTGTCAAACACCTTTAAGAGACTTAGAAAAATATAAGGTACACTTATATAGTGCTAAGCCTCGAGAGATTATGGCTGTAGGGGTGTTGTTGTCTAGAATTAACAACGTGAAACTAAATACAGTTGATGTTAAAAAGTAGAAGTAATTGTAGAATTATATTTTATTTGATAATCACAAGAGTACAGAAGTCGGTTTTATTGTTGAAAACCGAGATCATCATAAGTCATGTACAATGTGTTCGAAAAGATCCTCGTACTATCATAAATTCTGCTATTTATAGTACGGTAATTCTTGTCTTCTTGCTCAAAATGGATAAAGACACATTTAATGTTGAGCTGCTTCACTTTAAGCGGTGGGAAACATCAATGATTGCTTTTCCATTTCGTTGGTCTAATCAGATGCTTCCAGCTTTGTTTTCTGTTGGGATATTTGGACTTTGCGATAGTCGGTTTAGACTGAAGTCGATTTACTCGCATCCGCTTTAATAATCGGTCTCTTTGTCTTCGGAAGTCGGTAATTAATTCTAATAAATGCTGACTTATCTTAAGTTTTGTCTTCTTCTGAAAAATTATCTCTTCAATGAAGTAGTTAATCTCCATCTTCAATTTTGTAATCAAGTCGGATATCAACAGTGAGGCCCCCAACATTAGTTGGTATTTGGAACTTTGTTGAATAGCTGCTGATGTCGTTTGTTGTTCTGCTTTGTTCCGACTTGTTTTGTTTTGTTTACCGACATGAGAACACTTTGCTATATTTGTAATTTCTTGTATGGCACTTGGTCTGACATGGCGGCTCTCAAAAGATGTGTCCGCATTTAATGGGTCCAACGGATATAAATTCGTAACGACATGGCGTTTCCGGACGTGTCCACGTGTATTATTAATTACTGTAACGTTATACCGTTTTGAGACACGTCCGTTACACGCGCCGTTTCCGAATATCTCCAACGGTTATAAATCAAAACCTATAAATTATAATCGGTTTCGAAGTGTGAAAAATTTCTGTACCTTAAACTTCTCTGCTTCTTCTTGTGCTCTTTCTGTAGTCTTTCCTTTTAATCTCTTTCTCGTGCACTTTGTTGGTATTTTCTTCAATTCAGGGCTTTCGGAAATTTCGGTAAGAATTTCTTTTCAATTTCTTTATCAATTTCGAGTTTTCTTTCATTTTTGTCGATTTCGGAAAAGATGTCTGCTCAAGCTGATGATAGTAGTAGCCGAACGATTTCTGATATCCCGATTTTCACCGATGAGGATTTGGAATTGCCTCTCGAGTATTATCGATGGGATCCCCTGTTGGTAAAGCGACTAAACCTGAATAGAGATATCGTCGAGAAGGACAAACAAGTCGAAGAAGATGCCATGTCGCTTCCCGATTACTGGAGACGTCCAGCTCGGCGGTGGCCTGAACCAATCGATGAGTATAGAGGAGAACCAAGCATTTTGACCGATGCTGACATAGTTATCCTCCGAGAAGAAGTTTATATTCCCTCGTCGGTAAAGTTATTCGCTCCTTATCCAGGGGAAAAGATCACTTGTCCGCCGCCGGGCTGTGTGGGTGTATTTGCTGATTCCTTAAGATCAGGACTTCGGTTTCCCCTCCCTGCCTTAATTACAGATTATTTGAGAAATTGGGGAATTGGGCTGTGCCAGATAGCACCGAATTCATAGAAGAGAATTATCAGCCTCATGGTGTTGTTGAAAGAAAAGGGTTGGGACATGCCAACTGTGGATGAGATAAGAAGCCTTTACTCATTTAGGCGATGCGCGGACAGACAAGTGTCTGATCCTCTGATATGTTATGCTTGCGCGGGAAGACCCCAAGAAGGGTTAAAGATTGGGGATTTAATTACTGATATTCCCGAATCACTTCATGGATTTCAAGAAGAATGGTTATGGGTTGGAGGAGACTGGCAGACTCCGAATTTTTCGAAATCTTTAATCGATGGGATGTCAATTCCCATCAATATTAATTCTGCCATTTGTAAGTTTTTTTTACTTCTTCATACCGAGTTGTTCTGACTTTTGCTCGTTTTTGTACTAACAGGTCAACACTTTGTTATTTGCAGCCAAAAGTAAAGGATCTAAACTCGGTTCGACTCTGAAAGAAAGGATTACCGAGTTATTCAAGCTGAAAAAGACTCAACGTAGCTTCAAGTTGATTCTGAAGAATACGAGATTGAAAGCTGTTGGTCTTTGTCCTGAAATTTCTGACAGTTCGTTTCAACCAGGTAAACTTGAGTAAATTTTTAATCTTATGTGAAGTCAGTTGCTTTTGATAGCCATAATAACTCGGTTCTGTATTTGCAGTTTATTATCCACTTATTGGAGTCCTCGGTTTTAAGACCATTCGCGACGCAAAAGCTTTTCGTCAAAAGAGTCCGAATTTGGACCTTCGAACCAAAGTCGGAAAGAGCAAGGAGTTGCGTTTATCCGGATGGGTCGAAAGAAGTTGGTGAAGGCATATTTGGTAAATCCAATCATGAATCCTCCGAAGACAGATGTCGGTGATGGCGCGACGTCAGCAGCCGCTATCGAGATATCACAACCGGATCCTTTAGCTGTTGCTGCAGCGGGTCCGATGGCTGCTATCGCCGCTGCTACTGCTAATTTATCCGAGATTGAGCCAGTTGTTGAAGCTATTCCGACAGAGATTCCGCCTGTTATTGAAATCGCTTCCGATGAGCCTGACGGTGACCGAGGGATCGTTGCAGAACAAGAAGTTCCAGTTACTCGGTCGAAGAAAAGGCGAGCAGAGAGTGTTCCTGTTATGGAGGAACGAATGAGAAAGAAACATGATATAGGCGATCAGGGAAAGAAGAAGAAAGAGCCTCTTGTGGATCGATCTTTCCTGCCCATTGACGAAGAAAGGTTCTTGAATTTTAGGCAGCCTCGGGAATCGGTCGAGAAGTGGTTCTCGACTTTTGAATCAGTTGAGATTCCCGAGATCACAAGCACTGTGGAATTGTCGGGCCATGTAATTGATGCCGCTCGGGTCCCAATGATGGTTTGGGATCCGAGGTCCGAGATTGGTGTATCGTCGTTACCAAGTGCATATAAATTCAGATACGCAAAGGCTTGCCTTGGCCGAGCCCTTGTCAGTTTAACAATGGCAGAAGACGACTTCCGTTTAAATGCTGCCCAAGTAGAAGAAAAGAAACATTCACTCGAACTCAGAGATGGAGCACTTGCATCTCTGAGAGAGGAAGCAGCAGTGAAGGAGAAGGAATTACAAGCCAAAATTGCTGTACAAACCGAGCAACTCACGATCGCTCAAAGCGAAATTGAGGCCTTAAAAGGTGATAAAGCGAGCCTTGATTCTGATGTATTGAAACTGACAAGTCAAGTTATCACTTCTGAGCAACGCGTTAAGATGCTTGAAGAACAGCTTTCTCGGTGTGAATCTCTTCTCCACAAGGAACAAGAAGCTCACGAGGTGACTCGGAGAAGTCGGTCTGAAGTTGAAGACTTATTGAAGAGAGACCGAGATGCTCACCTTGCCAAACTCAGCAAACTCCAAGAAGAGAAGATAAAGTTTGCTGAAGAAAAATACAACGATGGTCTCTGGGCTGGAAGAATTCTTGAGGCGGAGGCCAACAGATCTAAGGCCAATGTGGAATCGGATTCCGAAGATGAGGACCGTGAGTTTGAGATGAATACTTGTATCAACTTCCGCTGGATTATTGAGCGATTTGATGACGGTCTGTACGATATCGAGGTAATTCGCCAATTTCTTCTCCATAAAATCAAGAATCACAATTTCAACCCCTCGATTGCAACCACTCATATTGAGGCTGATGAAGATGAGAAGAGCTTCTATGAGGGTCTTCTGGCATCTATTGGAGCTGTAGCAAGTTCTGAGGCTTCGGAATCGGACTGAGAAAGAGAAGCTCGTCTGCGTCGATCTTTTGTCAATATGGTGCTTGAGGGCGAAAAGGAGAAGAAGTCTGAACTTGCTAATATTTATGTCAAGACTTTGGCTGAGGTGAATATGGAGGAAGAGCTCGAGAAGATGACTCCTGAGCAACTGCGCAAGGCTGTTATAGGATTTCTGGAATGAAAAGTTGCCGAGTCATCTCAGAAAGTGGACAAGCCAACTGCTCCCGAGATGCCCAGAGTTGATGAAGATGATGCTGTTTTGGACAAACACATCCCGGTAACACTTACTGAGGTTGAGGAGGCTGCTAAAGCTGAGGAGGATCGGTTTTTGATGTCATTAGCCGCATCATGTATGAACAAATTATAAAGAATGATGCCGAAGAAGCAACCAAAGATAAAGATGAAGCTGCTGAAGCTGAAAAGCCTGTTGATCCTGAATAGTTTAACTTTAATTGATTTGTCTGTTTATTTTTGAAGTATTCCCAGCATGTTGGGATACTTAGTATGTTTGACTTTCATGATTGTAATGACTTGAATGATATTTTATGAATGAATGGTTTTTAAGTTTGCCTGTTTTCATTCATAAATTTTTCAAGTATTTTGAACTCGGAATTTAGAATGAGTCGGTATTTATTTGAATTCCGACTATTATATTTAGCATGTCTTTTTACCAAACTTAATTTTATAAGTGGACACCACCATTTTAGATGGAAATTTGGATATTATCTTTTTCAAATCAATCTTCAGGATTTGAATTTTAAAGACAATCCAAATTAGATTTCAATTTGTCCATAACCTTCCCAAGTCACTGAACTTTGATATTTGAAGGTTAATAGTTTGGTCGAGAAAGATATATCTTACCGAGTTATAAAGCTCGGTTAAGAGACTCTTTAGCACACAATTTCATTATATTCATCAAAATGTGTACAGAGTCAAATTTACATCATGAGGGCTTTATTGAAAATATTTCTTCAGATAAACTGCATTCCATGGATACGGAAGAGTAAGTCCGTCTGGTTTCTCAAGTCGATAGGTACCTTTTGGGAGTACTTGATTGATTTTGAACGCTCCTTCCCATTTTGGTTGTAAAGGTCTCGGATCTGGCCCAGTAATTCTTTTAAGTACTAAGTCACCAACTCGAAATGATCGAGGCTTCATCTTTGAATTGACGTATCTTTCGCTTCTCTGTTTATATGCAGCATTCTTGAGTTCTGCCATAAGACGAGTTTCATCTAAGAGATCCAAGTTGGCTTTCAAGTTCTCCGAGTTGGTCTCGTCTTGAAACTTTGTTACTCGGTAAGTTGGAGATCCGAGTTCAACAGGGATGACTGCTTCTGATCCATAAGTCAAAGAAAACGGCGTTTCTCCTGTTGCATTACTGACTGTCGTTCTATAGGCCCACAATACATTTAGTAATTCTTCAGGCCAAGCCCCTTTTGCTACCTCAAGTCGGATTTTCAAACCATTTCTTATAATCTTGTTGACTGCTTCGACTTGTCCATTGGATTGAGGATGGTATGGTGAAGAGAAGAAGTGCTTTATTTGATACTCTTCACAGAAAGCCTCAAGTCATTTTCCTTCGAATTGTCGCCCATTGTCGGTTATAATTGAACTCGGTACACCGAACCGACATATGATCGATTTCCAAATAAAAATCAATAACTTTCTTTTCGGTTATAGTAGCTAGTGGTTCAGCTTCAGCCCACTTGGTAAAATAATCGACTGCTACAATAGCAAATCGAACATTTCCTTTTGCAGTTGGAAGTGGACCGATTATGTCAATTCCCCATCTAGCAAATGGCCAAGGACTATAAATCGACTTGAGAGATTCTGGAGACTGATTAACATTCGGGGCAAATATTTGGCATTTCGTGCATTTACGAACCCAGTTGATCGCGTCTATCTTCAAAGTCGGCCAATAATATCCTTGTCGAAGTATTTTGTATGCCAATGCTCGTGCACCATTATGATTCCCACAAATTCCTTCATGAACCTCTTCAAGGACATATTTCGACTCTTGTTCAGTTAAACACTTCAACAGAGAAAAAGAATATCCCCGTTTATAAAGAATCCCATTGTCCAATGTAAACCGAGCTGCTCGAATTCGAACTTCTTTCGGATTTTGAGGTAAGGTTCCTGTTTTCAAGTATGTTATAATCGGTGTCATCCAAGTCGGTGATTTCAGTAATTCGGTATTTATGACTTCAGCAGGAGAAACAGAAGGTATTTCTTGATGACCGACTTGGACATACTCAACATTCTCCAATCCAGTACTTGAAGCAAGTTTAGAAAGAGCGTCAGCTGGAATGTTTTGTGAACGAGGAATGTGTTCTAACTGAATATCAAATCGGGACATCTTCTGTTTTACAAGCGTTAGATATGGTAGCAATCGAGGTTCTTTTACTTCGAAGTCTCCATGGACTTGGTTCACCAACAGCTGAGAATCAGAGAATACCTTTAGCTTATTTACATTCATGGATTCCGCAAGGCTTAGTCCGGACAATAGGGCCTCATATTCTGCTTCATTATTTGTTGCCGGAAATAGAAATTTGACAGAATGGCAAAACATCTTGTTCTGAGGATCTATCAAAATGATTCCTCCTCCAGCTCGATGTTGAGTTAATGATCCATCAACATACATGGTCCATGGTCGGTCTTTATTAATCGTCTCGATTGCGGGAGTGAACTCAGCAATAAAGTCAAATAAAACTTGGGCTTTAATCGCAGTTCTCGGTTTATAATGAATATCATACTGACCGAGTTCAATGGCCCATTTGATCAGTCTTCCCGACGTGTCAGGTCGGTGTAAGATTGACTTTAAAGGATAGGAAGTAAGTACCGTTATTGAATGCTCTTGAAAATAAGGGCGTAGCTTCCGAGCTGCGATGACAAGTGCATATGCTAATTTCTCCATCGGTGGATATCGCAACTCGGCTTCGTGTAAAGTCTTACTGATGTAGTAAATTGGATATTATTGATGTCCTTCTCGGATAAGAACAGCACTGATAGCGGAATCACTTACTCCCAGATACAAGAATAGCATTTCTTCAGGCATCGGTTTTTGTAAAGTTGGGATTTGGAGAAGTGTTTCTTTTATCTTTTCCAGAGCTTGTTGACATTCTTTGGTCCACTCAAAACGTTTTCCCTTCTTTATAGATTCAAAAAAGGGTCTGCATCGGTCTGTTGATTTCGATATAAACCGATTCAAAGCAGCAAGTCGGCCGGTAAGGGCTTGGACACTTTTAACCGACGTGGGAGGCGTTAGATCCATAATGGCTTTTATCTTCAAGGGATTTGCTTCGATACCTCGTTGAGTCACAATATATCCCAAAAATTTACCAGAGCCGACACCAAAAGTGCACTTCTTCGGATTTAATACCATAGAATATTCTCTCAAGATGTTGAACATCTCTTGCAAGTGATTAACGTGATCGACCGCATGAACCGACTTAACTAACATGTCATCCACATAAACTTCCATAGTTTGCCCGATAATCTTGGCAAACATTTTGTTAACCAATCTTTGATATGTGGCCTCAACATTTTTCAAACCGAACGGCATCATGGTATAACAGTATAATCCTCGGGCTGAATAAAAAGATGTATGCTCTGCTTCTTCAGGATCCATGGGAATTTGATTATATCCCGAATAGGCGTCCATGAAACTCATTAATTCATGTCCAGGGTTAGCATCTACCATGTAATCGATATGTGGTAACGGATAACTGTCTTTGGGACAGGCTTTATTTAAGTCGGAAAAATCAATGCAGAGTCGCCATGCACCGGAACTCTTCTTCACCAAAGCAGGATTTGATACCCAAGTCGGATATTTTGTTTCCTAAATGAACTTATTATCGATTAACTTTCGAACTTCTTCTTCAAGAGCCTTCTGTCGATCGGGACCGAGTTTGCGCCGCTTTTGGACTACTGGTTTGATCGTTGGATCCAAATTTAGCCGATGAGAAGCAACCTTTGGATGAATTCCTTTCATATCTTCATGTTTCCAAGCAAATACATCGGAATTGGCCTTGAGGAACTGAATAAGCTGAGTTCGTATTGGTTCTTGAAGACTGGCCCCAATTTGCAATGGCTTTTTACAAATCGGATCATCGGCATAAATTGTCTCAATATCTTCAGATGGTTCTGCTCGATCAAGTTTATTCTTTTCCTTAAATTGAGTTCGAGGATCAAGTTCATCTTCTTCTTTAATTGGCTCTTTTCCTGGACGTTTCCCACGATCACAAATCAAGTCATTACTAGATTTCGTTGGGTCAAGTTCCATCTCGGTAGTGTGTGACTCCGAGGTGATGAGTTCCTTCTCCATAATTGGTGGGAAATTTCAAAGCATAATGGAAGATCGAGATGGCTGCACGAAGTTTGTATAAAGCTGTCCTTCCAATGATGGCATTATATTGATTTTTAAGATCCATCACCTTAAATGTTTCCATAATGAATTTAGAAGCTTGTCCAGGGATTCCAAACCGAATTGGCATAATAATTTCACCAAGGGTCGATATAATTGTGCCATTAAAGCCTTGCACCTGATCTTTGCAGGGTTTCAACTCGGCTGGATCAATTCCCATTTGCTCAAATGTTCGTAACATTAAGATGCTTGAATACGCCCCTGTATCTACTAGTATGCGATGTGCCGGTATACCACAAATGGGTGCCGTTATTACTAGGGGGTCAGCGTGCGGGTGAGCGAAGTAACTAGCATCGTCCACATTGAATGTTATGGGACAATTATTTTGAGCGTTAATCTTATCTCGGAGGTCGGTTGTCAAAACAGTTTTACCCGCATTATAAGCCTTTCGGGCGTATGCCTTCACCTGCCGTCGTGATTCAAACGACGTATTGCTACTGTTATTGACCCGAGTTACATGGTGAGAATTGTCAGGATTATAGTATCCTCCTCGGTACATCATTTCAGTATTTTTCAATGAATCATTTTCTTCTGAGCTCATCATGAACACTTCTTTATCACTTGGTCTCACCCGTTTCGGATTAACTGGACGTTCCTCGTCTTCATCGTCATCTGGTAAATCTAACAATCTTCCCTTTCGTTTATAATCTACATTTTTGGCAAACTTTTGGACTTGAGGATGCCCAATAAGTCGCAGTAAGGCAGAGAGTAAACCGAGGCATTCATCAGTATTATGACCTGCCGACTTGTGGTATGAACAATATCTTGTCTTATCAAGTCTTTCTTCAGGAGTTCGCACAGGTCGAGGGTCGGGAAGAATTCCTTTCCCTTTCAGTTCTTCAAATATGGTTGCTGCTCCTGCCGAGAAAACTGCCTGATAGCTAGATTTGATTTCATTAAGGTATTTGGTTCTAGCTTCTTGCACCTCGGGCATCTTAGGATTCCCAAATCGAGACTTATTTGGTTTGAAGAATTTATTTTTCTTCTTCTTTGACTCTTGTCCGACATCCGACTTAGGTGAAGAAAAGTCGATATTTGGAACTGACATTGATTCCTCGGCTATAATATGTTGTTGAGCTCGGATCAAGAAATCTTGGAACGAAGTCGGTTTATTCTGACAGATACTCCAACGGAACAATGAATTTGGCTTCAATCCAGCTATGGCTGTGACTAACAACGTTTCGGGATGACATTGTTCCATATTTTGTATACGTTCATTAAACGAGTAATATAGTCCTTTACACTCTCATCGTCTTTTTGCACAATATTTGCAATTGATTCTTTGGGAATTAAAGAAACTCGGGCCCCGATAAAATGAGATCGAAAAGCCGTTCTCAATTGTTGCCATGTGGAGATTGAACACCGAGGTAAGGAATGGTACCACTTTTGAGCTCGAGGTCCCAAAGTTAACGAAAACATCCGACATCTGAGTGCCTCAGTTGCCCCATGAAGATCCATCCATGAAGTATATTGACCAAGATGAGCATCAGGATCTGAAGTTCCATCATATAAACCGATCTGTGGAACCTTTACTTTGGTTGGAAGAGGCTCCCTGGTCAAATGAGGGGCTAAAGGAGTCTCAACTTCTTGATACGTCCCTTCCATCGTTGGAATTTGTCGTTGTGATTCCTCATGATTTTCTTGTCGAGTTTCTAGCTCAGCAATTCTTTTTCTTAACATTTCCAGCTCCTCAGATTCACGTCTTAAACGATTTCTTTCAATTAGACGACGTAACTCATTGTGCTCACGACGAATATGATTTTGTTCAAGAGTTCGCTGCAAATCAGACGGTTGATTATGCTGTGATGTTTCTGGTAACGAAGGAGCTGGTTGTTGTGGTCGACGTCCAGAATGACTTTCTGCAGTGGCATCCAATCGAACTGCTTCTGGAATTTGTACAGGAACTACTCCACGATTTTGAGATGCAACGTCATGTTGTGATTCATGTGTGTGTGGGTGAGAAGTTGCATGTGATGTAGCAGGAATATCATGTCTTCGTGGAACTGGTGTTGGATGAGTTTGAGGATTAACCGCTGCGGTTGGTTCTATTCTTGTTCGTGCCATAAAATCATTTAAATTTTTCAAGAACTCTGGATCTTGAAACAGAAAGGAATAATCAATTGATGTAGATGGCACGGCAGAATTTCCAATTGTATGAGTTGGGTAACGATTGATTCCAGTATCTAGATTTCGTTCATTTTGCCCAGAATTTGACATCCTTAGTATATGTTAAATTCTCAGACAATCAACTAATCGGAGGTTCAGCCCTTCCTCTAGCGCCAAACTGTTATTGTCTAGAATTAACAACGTGAAACTAAATACAGTTGATGTTAAAAAGTAGAAGTAATTGTAGAATTTGATTTTATTTGATAATCACAAGAGTACAGAAGTCGGTTTTATTGTTGAAAACCGAGATCATCATAAGTCATGTACAATGTGTTCGAAAAGATCCTCGTACTATCATAAATTCTGCTATTTATAGTACGGTAATTCTTGTCTTCTTGCTCGAAATGGATAAAGACACATTTAATGTTGAGCTGCTTCACTTTAAGCGGAGGGAAACATCAATGATTGCTTTTCCATTTCGTTGGTCCAATCAGATGCTTCCAGCTTTGTTTTCTGTTGGGATATTTGGACTTTGCGATAGTCGGTTTAGACTGAAGTCTGTTTACTCGCATCCGCTTTAATAATCGGTCTCTTTGTCTTCGGAAGTCGGTAATTAATTCTAATAAATGCTGACTTATCTTAAGTTTTGTCTTCTTCTGAAACATTATCTCTTCAATGAAGTAGTTAATCTCCATCTTCAATTTTGTAATCAAGTCGGATATCAACAAGGGGGCTGGACCTCGCTGCTCCTCTTCCCTGGGGTGCTGGGCGCGAGCAAAAGGGCTGGTTGCCTTAGATTCAGTTTTTCTCTCTACTCCTCACTATATGCTCGGGCTTCAAGTGATCAAAGGTCTTAAAAGGGACTGAGGAAGGGTCCTTAAGTACTGGTTTGGGCGGAGATAGCTAGGTGACTTGGTGGGGGACAAATGAAGTGGGAATTCCATCTCATGGCATGGAATTTAGGTCCAAGATCTTGGGCATGCTTAAGACCTGACTTTGCACGGTCTTTGAGCTTATTTTAGAGTATAAAAATCATGGTGGAGAGGTCAGGTCAGGTCTGGCATGAGGGTGGGGGGACAAGGGTTGCACAAGTGATTAAAAAAATGAAAGTTTCCTCATGCACTACTAATAAAATATTGTCCATGCTAGATGCCTTTGGCTAATCTTTTGTTAGGGCAATTTAAGCTTAATTAGACCCTCATTAGGTCCTAATTAAATGCATGCATTGGGTCATGGAAGATTTGGGCCGGATATAAGGGTTTTGGGCTCAAAGTGTTGGGCTGGCAGGCTGCCTGCTGGGCTGGACGCTGGGCCCTGGGCGCGGGGACGCGGGCTGGGCGCGAGGGCGCGGCCTGGGCTGCGCGGTCACAGGCTGTTCGCGGGAAAATGGTCTTGGGCCGAGTAAAATGGTTTGAAATGGCTCCCCAACACTTCGAAAAATTATGGGTTATGATGCTATGGACATGGTAAGGTCTTGGGGCTCGGTTGGGATGCTTGGCGCGGCTAAGGCGCGGGCTCGGGGCTCAGGTCCGAGACTCGGCTAGGGCTCGATTTTAGAAAAATGATCAAGACTTATACTTTGATATTTATATACACTTAGAAAAATATTCTAAGTATAAAAATACCAATACCTGGCTATGCTCGGGATTTACTCGAAAATTAACTCGGAACCAAACTAGGGTTCAGAGTCGATAAATTCTCGAATTGACTTGCTATTATTTACCAACCCAAATTAATGGATTAATCTTATAATTTATCATAACTTAGCATTTAGCATAAGTAATAAAACTCGGTAATTTCTGAAAATTACGGACTTCACTTATAGTCGAGCAGTGAAACCGTTCTGAATATTATTACTGTTTTGGGGCGTTACATATTCCAGTTTTGATCGCTAATGTGCGTTCTGCTACACATTAATATGCAATACGTCTATCACTAATGTGCAGTGTTTCAGTCGCTATTGTGCGTCTGTACCGACCAAACTTTTCTACAACTAAGTTCAAACTGAACTAAAATACATGATTTATTCGGCCGATTAACAAAATTACAATAATTGTTATAAATAATTTATTGTTTTATATTACAAAAAATATATTTAATATTTGAATAGTTTTATTTAATATTTTCACATTAGTTTTATTGTAAATACATAATATATGAAATACCAAAATTAACAATTTACATTTTCATAGACAATAAGGTGCATTTTTAGCCTATTATTATTGTGCAACCGATTGAGCGTGTAATTTTGACGTGCATTTCGTTTTTATAATATTTTTAATAATGTGTATTTTTAATTAACGTTATTGCGCACTCATTGATTTATTATTTAGTATTTATAATATTTATTTAATATTTTATATTATTGGTTGTTGAAATAAAAAATATATATATATATATATGTGTGTGTGATATAAAAATATAATTTTTTATATATTTATGCAAATTATGTTATTTTTTTAATCTTTTTAAATTAAAGCTCAAATCGGATAGAACAAACTAAAATTTTAATATATGTAAAAAAATGCACATTGTGATAATGTTCATTGTCGTATGCATTAATGTGCATTTGGTCTAACTGTTTTGTGCATACTGACAGTCACTAATATGCAATTTCAAACGATTGCATAAAACATTAATATGAAATTATCAAAGTTTTGATAAATTCTAATTTTAACTCATGGACTGGATTGTAATATAATAAAATTTATAAAATCTCAATTAAATCCCTAGAAAATGTCAAATTCTCCAAAGCATATTCCTAGGTCAAAATCCCCCAAATTCCCGTGCCAATTACTGGTTCCCTCGGCCTCTTCCCGGTCAGTCGGCGGTCCTCCTCCGGCCATCCTCCGTTCCCCGCGATATTCACGGCCATCCACACGCTGCCGCAGATAAGCCAGTGACTGGCAAATCGTGTTTTAGTCCCAAACATGGTGGCACGGCGGCAGCATCGCCTTATACATCCTTGCCTGCGGCCGAGCGAGTCCGAATAGTAGATCGTTAATTTTTGACGCTCTCGGCCTCCTCACCCTTTCAAGCCATGTCTGATGAACTCTGGCGATGTCTCGACTGGAGATTCACAGCCAGAATCGCGGGGAAGCGGGGGTGAAATTCTAGCAACGTTGCTGCATCCATAATTATGTGCAGATGCTAGATAAGTGGCGGTCGGATGTGAGGAGGACGACAGCGGCAGCGGGAGACGCGACTGGCGACCCGGACCGGCGCACTTTAAGCTTGGCTGCGGAGGATGGATGTGGCTGAGGTGGAATGGCGGGCAACTGGTGGCTGGCAGCGGGAGACGGACGATCGGCGACGGGCGGGGTGGATGCCGGAGGTCGAAAGCTCTGTGTGTGTGTGTGTGTGTGTGTGTGTTTGCAGGTGTGTGTGTGTGTGTGTGTGTGTGTTCGTGCGTTTGTTTGTGTGTGGTGATGGTGGTGACGGGGTAGTGACGTGGCAGGTAGGCTTGTGTAGTTGACTGAATATTTGGTGTGGGTCCAACTTATATGTATAGAAAAATAACTAAAATACCCTTAATGAGTGTAATATTTTGATTTTTTGTATCCTTTGGATTGAGAAATTCAATGGTCGAGATTTATTCTCATTTCTTTCACTAAGCACCAATCTCACCGGAGCGTGACCCTATATATATATAGGGATGGGTTACAGCGAGAAAGATCTTAACGAGAGAAATAAGAATACATCCTATCCACAAGATTAAAATGATTGGACGGCATTAACGCATTCACCAGCACATAATTGGAGGGGCATACCAGTAATTTAATAAATGTAGCAAACTTGTATAACTAATGGAATGTGCGGACAATACACAAATTAGTTCTTCAGCATCAAAAAAAGAAAAAAAAAATTAGGGATCCTGCGATTAATCGAGATTAAAGGGATCTGGCGATTGATCGAGATACGAACTGCTCGCAATCGAAAGGTGGTCGAGGGTACACCTGCATCAATAAAAAAGATGGACTCAACATGAGCTCTGAAGGAGTTTACAATATCCCTACTCTATATTTTGAGCTATGATCGAGTAGCTGGCCTCGACAAATTGTCTACTGTGCTTCTTAAGATCCCATCGTTTCGAAGAATTCAGCCGTATTTTAGCTCTAATTTTGATATCTTTACGCCATTATAAGCAGACCACATAGTTATCCAAGGACTGTTTCTGTTGCAACAAATGGAATTTATTGATGCACAAATAGGTATTTTTGAATTATATCATTAATTGCACATTATAGTTTGATTAATATACAGATTTATTGCATAAGTTTTGAAACGTCAACCCTAGCATTTTCATGTGAATCTGCTTACGTTCATTATAATTTGTGCATCATAATATACATAAGTGTGCATGATTGTACAATTTAGTGTGCTTGTTACTGTAGGTAGACGTGCATTCACTCTGTAATATATTTATTTTTATTTGTTAACTTATTGTTGTTTATTTTCCATAACGTATTGCAGACACAACCCTGACGGGGGGCACCAAGTATTGGATACCCCAATGTGATGACGCAATTCGACCTCACATTGGACAACGATTTAAGGGGTTAAGCGAAGCAAATGATTTCTACCGGATCTACGCTTCTACGGTTGGTTTTGACGTTAGACAAAGCACCCTGGTGAAATCAAGAGATAATACGACAGTGCTTTGGAAATACTTGGTGTGCTCACGTGAAGGTTACAGAATCACTCAAACACAGGCCAACTGGTGCTAAATGAGGGTCGTGTTAGAAGGCGTAGGATCTCCAACCGAGTTGGATGTAATGCACGAATTGTGCTACGAGCTGATGGAAATAATGGGTATGTTATTAGATTTTCGAGGAAAGACACAACCATTCCATGACCCTTGATGAGTGCAGGTCACAACTGAAGGTCAATCGAACAATGGCTGCTGCACATCAAAATTTTGTTCTCAACTGTATAAAAGCAAATATAGGCCCCACCAAGTCTTACAAGCTGTATAAAGAGATGGTCGGCGGGTATTCGAGTGTTTGCGCAACCCATGTGGACTTCAAAAACTTCAAAAGGGAACTACTTGCATACATTTCGGGCGTCGACGCTCAATTAGTAATAGAAAAGTTCTATTGACGTCAGGAGGATAGTTTTGCTTTTTATTTTCAGTATGAATTGGATGAGAATGACTACTTGCAGAGGCTTTTTTGGGCTGATCCAATATCACGGAGAAACTACGGGTCTTTCGGGGATGTTGTATCATTGATGCAACGTACCTCACACACAGGTAAATGAGTTCTGCACATCCATTTAAAACAATCGTTCAAAGATATAGTACTGCATAATATATATACGACCAAAATGTATTGATGTTTGTTATAATTGGATTTTGTAGGTACAATATGGTGTTTGCACCTTTTACCGGGATAGACAATCACAGCAAGTGCGTAACATTCGCCGCCGCTTTGATATCAAAGGAAGACGTGAATTCGTATGTATGGGTGTTTGAAAAATTCAAAGACGCCATAATCCATGAGCCCAGCTACGTCATCACAGACCAAGATCCATCGATCGGAATTGCATTCACCAAGTAGCAAACACCGCTTTTGCATGTGGCACATAATGAATATGTTGTGTGATAAGGTCGGTCATTCTTTGATTAATGATGCTAATTTCAAACGGCGGATAAATGAAATTGTCTGGTCTCGGAGCATTGAGCCTTTTGACTTTGAATCTAAATGGGCTGGAATAATGAATGAATATTCATTGGAAACACATAGTTGGTTCATTGATTTGTTTGCCAAGAGAGAACACTGGATACTGACATATTTTAGAGATATTAGAATGAGTGGGTTGATGAGGACTACATCTAGATTGGAAAGTAAAAACCATTGGTTTAGTAGCTTCACAAATAATCATTCTAGTTTGGTCGAGTTCTTATTGCACTTTGATAGTGCGATGGATGCACAATGGAACAAATCGATGAAGTTACAGTTCGATCATGAAACTCATCAGGCTAAGTTAAAAACTCCATTGCCTATTGAAAAGTCAGCCCTTAATGCATACACCACCACAATATTCTATCTTGTGCAAAATGAGCTATGTGATGCATGTTACAAATGTCGAGTTATGACTTTTTCTGAAGAGAGCAGCCACCTGACGTTCATGATAAAAGATGGTGATGGAAAAACTTTTACAGTTGTGCACAATGTAGGGCTTAATACATCAAAGTGCTCGTGCAAACACTTTGAGATGTATGGACTGGTGTGTAGTCACATGTTTAAAGACATAAACCTGGAGGTAATACCACCTGCACATATTGTGTCGAGGTGGACAAAACTTGCTGTCACGAATCCCTATGTTTCATATACTTGATAGCCTTCCCGATCAATGTGCAAAGCAGGATGAAAAGAAGTTCATGGTTAACAAGTTGTGGTCCGACATACATGTATGCATGGGGTTGGTTGAGACAAGCATGGACCGACTTGTCGAGTTTTCCAAGATCATTGGGGAACACAAGAACAGACTATTGGTAGCCCAAGATAGTGATTCGACCAGCATTGACAAAGAACAGAGGTTTGATACGTTTGTCGGCACATCTGGTCCCGAATCAGTAAGCATCCATCCCCCAACACAATCGAGAAACAAAGGTAATGGAAAAAGGATCAAATCTTCCAAGGAAATATCAGTTGAACAGTCCAATAAAAAAAGAAGACTTTGCAAGACGTGTGGTGAGAGGGCCGGGCATAATACGCGTACATGCCCCAAAAGGCAGCAACATATCGTCTAGAAATGGTTGGAGGTAAACAATTTCAATTGTACTGTTATACAATACATAAATATCTTACATTTACATTAGATATTACATATTTGTATTTAATATGACTATTGTATATTTACTGACAAATTCAACAGGGTGCTTTGTTGAAAAAAATTCAGAATTTTTACATAATATTATTTGTCAGGATCACGTTACAATCGCCTTATTTGCACATACACATCGTTTTTTCTTGATTGATCATCAAATTCATATACTAATTTGTAAAATTTTACATTCGTAGTCATCCATATGGTCTGGGATTTTTACTTGCACGCGCGGTGATGGCACATTGATTTGTTTTAGATTAATTGTGGATGAACTAAGTCCACGCTCATTGTCAGGACATACAATTGTTAGATACAATTTGTCGGCACAATTTTTGTTTTAGAAGTATTATAATAGTTGTATTATCACTACAAATGATATGAATTCTGTTATTTATTTCCTGCTTTGATGGCACAGCTATTTGCACAATAGTTCACACGAGCTGCACAACATAACCAACCGTGTTGCACTATAAAAATTACAGATATAACAATTCAGGGTTGGCATTACCTACTCGTTATACTTGTTGTATTTTTAACGATTCAATGTACAAACCCGTTATTATAAAACCGTTATTATAAAAATTAATTGATGATCACAATATTATGTTTACATTGCACGATACACTGTCGCACTTTCGCACGCACACATATTAATTGATGCTCACAAACCTATTATATGTAATATCGACCAGTCAATCAAATCGCATACAATTGTAGTATAGGTTCAAGTGTAACATTAAAACAGTATATGCAATAATATTATATTGCACAACAACATGTGTAATATTGCACAATGTGTACAACTACTATGCACAATATAAATTTTAATTTATAACCTAAACAACTACTGGAATAAAACTCTGAGTGCCTACAATTTGCATTCATATCATAACCTGACATCAAAATAATATACATGCAAAACACATAAAAAAAAAAAAATCCAGTTAACCATTGCCCATTCGACGTCCTGTCATCAAAACGCATCATTCACATAAGAGTATTCAACAGTATTAAGTGATCGATGATCCACAAAACATCAAAACAAGTACTAACTCCAAACATATTCACTGTCTACATCATTAAACATTCAATCACACTATGCTGACACGTGTTGCTTCTTTGCGAGATACGCCGGATGAAATCTATTTGCTACTGCAAGATTGATATCCCTCAGTTTATTATTCGGTGCACAAGCTATGACATAACTATAGCGCTTCCTCATGAGCTTCGTCTGTCTCTTGTCTCTCACCTTTAGCTGTGGATTCCAACTCTTACCAACAACGCCCTTAAAAGTCTCCATGTGGCGCATTGTGATCACACCGACATCAGCCTCATCAACCCCCTTGACCCATGCCATGTCAACAACGTCCGGAATGGCTAATCCAACTAACTTAGAACTCCTTGACAAATTCCTCTCGCCTAAATACTTTGATAGTGATTGTGGCTGTAACAAAGTAATACATGGTAAATACAAACACAATACACACACAAATGTAATAACACCAAATCATATGTATATTATAACATTACCAATAGCCCGACACATGACATGAGAGCCTTCTTCACAGCCACATCTTTGCAATTACTGGCACTGTCTAAAATACTGTACTTTTGGGATTCTGGGGCCACGCATAATAATCCCGAAAATGGCACAGAGTGCACAGGAAATAAAAACTGAGGATAAAAATAAATATGTAGTTGAAAATGTAATCCAACAGAGTAGCTCATGTAATTAACGATACAATAGCAACATAATGCATATCATCAAGAAAACCGATTACCATCGATATCTATTTTAGTTCGTATTTGGACATTCGTGCAATTTCAGAATCTAGCGTCTGGGCAAACTTTTGTACCTCAAGTCCTTCCTTCTTTTTCCATAAATAAATAGCTACAAAACTATAACGCCCCAAATCAGTAATAATAGTAAGAACGGTTTCACTGCTCGACTATAAGTGAAATCCGTAATTTTCAGAAAAGTCCAGTTATATTTATATATGCTAAATGCTATAAAATGATAGATTATTCCTTGGAATATTTCTATATCAATTTTAAGTTAAGATTAATCCATTAATTTGGGTTGTTAAATAATAGCGAGTCGATTTGAGAAATTATCGACTCCGAACCCTAGTTTGGTTCCGAGTTATTTCTCTAGTCATTCTCGAGCCTAGCCAGATATTAGTATTTTATACTTAGAACAATTTTCTAAGTGTATTAGAATACCAAAGTTAAGTCTTGAATATTTTATAATCGAGCCCTAGTCGAGCCTCGTGCCCGAGCCCCGAGCCGCGCCTTAGCCGCACCAAGCATGGCCGCCGAGCCCTCAAAGTCTCACCCAAGCCTTGGCATAAGTTCCCTAAATTTTTCTAAGTGTTGGAAGCCCTTCCCAACCCTTACAACTCGGGCCAAGGCCAAATTCCCGCGAGTAGCCCTCACCAGCGCGAGCCCAGCAGCGCCCTCCCGCCCAGCCCGCGTGATGAGGAATCGCGTGTTCCCGACTCCTGACCTTGCCTCGAACGTGTGCTTTGGCCTTCAGCGAGGGTTGCGGACGATTCGGAGGTTAACTCCTTGTCTTCTCGCGATAGGTGAGACAGCTCGGACGTGAGTCCTTGCCAAACTCGTCTTGCTCGAGCTATGCGGTGGAACGCCCTTCTCGTAACAAGGGTTTTGCACTAAATCTCAAAAGAAATCTAACACAAGAAATTGAACACAAGGTTCAACTTTTTCATTAATTCAAGACATATAATTTCGAATGACATTGGGCATATTTATAGATGCCAAACTAACTCCTAATGCATGGAAATAAATAAAGTCCTAAGGAAACTAGATATCTAATGAATATAGACTTACCTAAACTACTTAGGCACATGTCTTTTATTCCAAATCCTAACCATACTATGATTCCTAATATGCTAGTGATAATCGGCCCTAGGCCTTCTAGAAGGATCTCGGTCCTTTAGTGTCGCGCGCCTCGCCCAAACCCTAGCCGTCGCGGCTAGTCCTTGTCCTTCGAGGTCACGGCCTTTTCCATTGTCCCAAACGTCGCACGTGTTACCTGCCTTGCGCCCCAAGTCGCGTCGTTCATCCCTAGGCGGCGCGGTTCTCCTAGTCCTTCAAGGACTCATGCTCGCCAGTCCTCGCGCGTCGCGCCCCATGCACCCGACAGCAGTCTCCCGCGCGTTGTCGCACCCGCCCGCGTGCCTGTACACGTTGTGCGCGGATGCGGTCTTTTCGGAAGCGTTCTCGCGCGCGTCTTCTCGCGCTCCTTTGGTCGTCTCGCGCGTAGCCCGCACGCTGGTCCCTACTGCTCGTCCTTGGCCGGCCGCGGCGCGCGCTAACCACCCAACATCCTCCCCTCGCGCACCACCCGTTTCCATCACCTGCCCGCGGTTGACTCTTACACAGACCCCGTCTCGCTCACGGCGCCGCTGATTGGGTTCTTCGCGCCATCCTCCATCCTCGCGCTTGCGCCGCTTGTGAGCCTCCCACCGCGAACCTCTCGTCGCGTCATTATCGCGACCCTGTCTCGCGCTTCCTGTTCCAGCGCACGTGGTCACGCGACTCCCGCGTGCCGCGTGCCTACGCCTCGCGTGTTGCTCCCTCGCGCAGCCTTCGCGAGTCCTCTTAGCACGGTCCCGGGGGTCGTTCTGACCCTTATCGCGCCACTTTTCATGACTCGAGTGCGGCTCTTCCTCGGGCTCGGATGGGTCGATGACCACATCCGCATCATTCCTCCCCCCTTCGAGTTTATCCTTGTCCTCAAGGATAATGAAATGAAGACTCCTTAACTTGACCGGCTCGGATCCCTCGTCAATTGTGCACAGTTTGATTCGCTTCTTGTCTCGTTCAAACTCCATCGTGCCTTTCTTGAAATTTGTGGTTATGGACCCTAGCGTCTCCAACAATTGGGCCCCAAGCACCACCTCGGGTCCTTCTAGCTCTAGCGCATACAAGTCTACACTTAGCTTTTCACCTTGTACACGTATTGGCACCTTCTTGTACAATTCCGAACTCCAAAGATCCTCGCCATTCGCGACCTTAACCCCAAACGGTACAATTCCCGTCATGGGCACCTCTTACGGTAAAGTCTAAGTTGATGAAGTTAAGTGTTGATCCACTATCGACCAATACATTGACCCTCCGTCCCAGAATCTCAGCCTCAAACCTTAGCATCTTAGGCCCCCTTTTCTCCTTGACCATATGCATCATCTCTAGTCGAGGATTTAAATATAAGTTTCTCCCTTCATCGTGCTTTTCCTCGGGTTCGGGCTCGTCTATCGCGGTCTCATCATCTTCAGAATCGATCACTTGGATCAAGTAGACCTGTTTACAACGATGGCCCGGAGTAAACCTCTCCTCGCACTTGAAGCAGAGACCTTTCTCTCGCCTTCTTTGCATCTCCTCATAGGTTAAATTCTTCACCTCGGTTGGTCGCGCCTTGAAATTGCTAGGCACGCCACGGTTCACGTCTCGGGTGATGTTGGTCTCGCTATGCATTGTCCGCTGTGGCTCGGTGGGGCGGTTGTCATTGCGCCCGACCCTTCTCGTTGCGACCAAGTGATCGTCGCGTCTACGCTCGACCTCCATGGCTTCGCGCATCGTCGCGGGCCTCACTAATCGAACTTCTGCGGCCAGCTCGAACTTCAATCCCCCTACGAATGCCCCGACAAGTGATCCCTCGGGCCATCCGCGCACGCGACATGCGATGCGCTCGAACTCCCGTTGATACTCGCGCAAGCTCCCCGTCTGCTTGATATGCGCGAGCGCCTCATCGTAGTTGTGGTAGTCCGACGCACCAAACCTTGTGATGAGCTCCTTCTCAAAATTTTCCCACCGGATTTGCTCATTGCGGTTGTGGTAGATACTCGAGAGCCACTGCCACCAAACATTAGCCTCGCCGTCCATGTAGTAGGTTGCATACCTTACCCACTCGGCTCGGGCAATTTCATTGAAATGAAAATATTGCACGGCCCGGTTCAACCATGCGTCTGGATCAGATCCGTTGAATATTGACAGCACAATCTTCGGCTTCTCGACTCTAGGTCGCCCTACATTGGTCGAGGCATGAGATCGACGATCGAAGTCGTCCTCTCTCTCCTCGTACTCCGGTCGCTCGCGTTCGTACTCCCGTGATCGCGCCCTTGGTCGACCCCGTGGCGGCGGTTGCCGCACGAAGCGTAGGACCTCGTCGATCCTTTGGTTCATGGCGTCCATTATGGCTTGTTGCGAATTATGGAACGACCTTTCAAGGTGCGTGAGATTGTCGGCCATGGATGCATTGGTGGCCTCCAATCCTTCGCCTAGGCTCATCATCTTCGCCTCCAAATCCACGAGTTTCTCTTTCATTTCTTTGGCCATAATAATTTTTTTTTAAGACTCAAAAATTAAAGAAAGGGATGGGATAAAGAAGACGCGATTGGTTCTCTCAAAGAAAGCACCAATGATGAGGAATCGCGTGTTCCCGACTCGTGACCTTGCCTCGGACGTTGCGTGTGCTTCGGCCTTCAGCGAGGGTTGCGGACGATTCGGAGGCTAACTCCTTGTCTTCTCGCGATAGGTGAGACAACTCGGACGTGAGTCCTTGCCAAACTCGTCTTGCTTGAGCTACGCGGTGGAACGCCCTTCTCGTAACAAGGGTTTTGCACTAAATCTCAAAAGAAATCTAACACAAGAAATTGAACACAAGGTTCGACTTTTTCATTAATTCAAGACATATAATTTCGAATGACATTTGGCATATTTATAGATGCCAAACTAAGTCTAATCCAAGTCTAAGAAGAACTCCTAATGCATGGAAATAAATAAAGTCCTAAGGAAACTAGATATCTAATGAATATAGACTTACCTAAACTACTTAGGCACATGCCTTTTATTCCAAATCCTAACCATACTATGATTCCTAATATGCTAGTGATAATCGGCCCTAGGCCTTCTAGAAGGATCTCGGTCCTTTAGTGTCGCACGCCTCGCCCAAACCCTAGCCGTCACGGCTAGTCCTTGTCCTTCGAGGTCACGGCCTTTTCCCTTGTCCCACACGTCGCACGTGTTACCTGCCTTGCGCCCCAAGTCGCGTCGTTCATCCCTAGGCGGCGCGGTTCTCCTAGTCCTTCGAGGACTCATGCTCGCCAGTCCTCGCGCGTCGCGCCCCATGCACCCGCCAGCAGTCTCCCGCACGTTGTCGCACCCGCCCGCGTGCCTGTACACGTTGTGCGCGGATGCGGTCTTTTCGCAAGCGTTCTCGCGCGCGTCTTCTCGCGCCTTTTTGGTCGTCTCGCGCGTAGCCCGCACGCTGGTCCCTACTGCTCGTCCTTGGCCGGCCGCGGCGCGCGCTAACCACCTAACATCCTCCCCTCGCACACCACCCGTTTCCTTCACCTGCCCGCGGTTGACTCTTACACCGACCCCGTCTCGCTCACGGCGCCGCTGATTGGGTTCTTCGTGCCATCCTCCATCCTCGCGCTTGCGCCGCTTGTGAGCCTCCCACCGCGAACCTCTCGTCGCGTCATTGTCGCGACCCTGTCTCGCGCTTCCTGTTCCAGCGCACGTGGTCACGCGACTCCCGCGTGCCGCTTGCCTACGCCTCGCGTGTTGCTCCCTAGCACAGCCTTCGCGAGTCCTCTTAGCACGGTCCCGGGGGTCGTTTTGACCCTTATCGCGCCACTTTTCATGACTCGAGTGCGGCTCTTCCTCGGGATCGGATGGGTCGATGACCACATCCGCATCACCGCGTCCCCGCGCCCAGGGCCCAGCGCCAGCGTAGGCAGCCCACCTTTTTGAGCCCATATGACATAGTTCCGGCCCACTTTGGCCATAGACCCCTTAATGCGTGTATTATACACTTAATAAGGATCAGTTTAAGATAAAATGGCCCTAATAAAGATTAGCCTAAGTCAACAAGAGAATAACCAGGTCAAAGCATACCCAAGGTCTTAGATCTTTATCCCATGCACATGAGTGGAGTTTCCCACTTTTTATGTCCCCCACCATCCCTCCTAGCTATCTCCGCCCAAACCACCATATAAGACCTCCTCCTCAGTCATTTTTAAGCTCTTTAAAAACTTGAAGCCCGAGCATATAGTGAGAATTGGAGAGAAAATCCGAGAGGAATCACCTTTGGCCATTTTGGCACGCGCGCGACCCGGGGAGAGCACCACCAGCACCACAACCATTTCCACCCGAATTCTTCCAGGGCTTATCATTTTCTAAGTGTTTCTTAGAATTTTATAAGTCCTTTGGAGTTCATTGGCTTGACCATTTTCACTTCGAGCACAGCCATAAGCCCTAAGGCCGTGAGCAAGGCACTAGCAAGCCCTAGCTTTCGTTTTTGCATTTTGGTGAAGGTTAGTCCGAGTCAACTTCTTCCCAAAATTATTTTATGATACTTTAAGATTTTTCATGAAGAAAAACCGAGCCATGCATGTGTTTATATGTGAGTTCCGAATTTATTATGTTAATGGCCTTGAAAATGAAATTTTAGTAGCAAGCATGCCTAACTCGAATTTGTTAAGGAAATCACCCTTAAATATTATGTCATTGATGGTGTTAAAGTTTGAGCATGATTAGAGCTCATTGCCTTGGCCATATTGTTCATGAAAATGTTCGTTTTTGGGTTCCCGAGCTTTAGTATTGTACATGCAAGATATGACACATGCATTAGCCCTTATAGTCATCATTTGTTATGTGGAACACTCGGCCCTGATTAGTTTTATAAGTTAAGAATGTTGGTTCGGAAGTCAAGTGCTCGTATGTGCCATTTAGGCCTCTCGAGTGAACATGCATGTGGACCCGGGGTCCATTAGTGTTTTCTGTGATATTTGTGTCTATTTGATCATGCTAAGTTGATATGAGTTGCATGTAACCGGAAAATGTTGCCGGAGGTCCGGCAAGGGCCGGCCTTGGTCACTGTCCGCGCACATAGCGCGCCAGTGCCCGACCCAGTGCCAGTCCGTGCCCGCGACCGCGCGACAGCAGCGCCTGTCCGCGTGTTTCCCGGGTCAGTCCCAGTCCCAGTAGCCCCAGCATGCGTGGTCACGGCACCCAGCGTGCACAACCCACGTGCACGGCGCCCGGCAGCGCCGTGCCAAGTCCCAGCGCACGAGGTCTCGTGCCAGAGCCTCGTGCCAAGTCCAGGGCAGACCCGAGTCGGGTCAGCTGAGCCAGTTGGCCTCAGCGCCATGTCCAGTGACCTCGAGTCGTGCCAGTCGCGCACCCGCGTGTCCAGAGCAGTGTTCAGTGGCCTCGGGTCGTGCCAGTGCCACGCCCGAGCACACAGTTGGCCCGAGATGTTGATGAGGATGTGGTCATCGACCCATCCGAGCCCAAGGACGAGACATGCATAAGCCGAGAAAGGAAGCGCGCAAGAGCCCGGGATGAGTACCAAGACCGTGCTAGAAGGGCCCGGAGAGGTTACAAGGCGAGTGATAGCGGTTCGAGCCAGTTTTGATTCGTGATTTCTAGTCTGAGTCTTTTTGCGGAATTTTAGTATTTTTCCGAGCCGAGCCAGTCCAGTCTTAGCATATAAATAGTCCGAGCATTTTAGCATATAATTAAATATTCTGAGCATTATACTTAGCATTATTTTGCTTAAATATTTATGTAGCCTAAGGAGAGTCGAGCCTCCGACCGCTACTCCAGCATCCGCACTTGCATACAGATTCCAAGTTTTCAGGTGGGGGTCATGTACTGGATGTCACATCATAGATAATATTTGTACCATGGCAGAGGTATGTTTGAGACAGTTTAGTTCTGGGTTAGGTGGCCGAGGCCTTTATACCCACCTGATGACCGTTGGGAGGGGCGAGGCCCTTTATACCTTATCGGCGTGTGCACACGAGCGGCTAAGGCCGAGGGTCTTTTGACCACAGATCAGAACAGACATCAGAGATCAGTTTACAGTTTCAGCTCTTATATATTTATGTTTCATGATACGTTATTATAGATGATATTTTGTTCAGTACTGGTCTTTGCGGAGCATAGTGGTTTGCTCACGCCCCCATTGTGTTTTTCAGGAGACAGAGTCGAGCGTGTCGGATGAGCACAGATGTGGCGCGGCGTGGTCATGAGAGTCGGACATATTTTACAAGCATTTTTATGTCCTAGATTTATGATCATGTGTATTTTATTCAGTTTATGTATGCATGTTATGTATTCGTATTTCGGATGCTTCCGCCATCGAGTTTTCTAGACAGTGCGAGACAGTACAGACTACGCATGTATAATTCCATAATTCGCGAGCGGATAGTTTGGTTGCATGTTTTTATTATGTCTGTGGGCAAGCCCAAGTTCAGTTTAAGTTTTTATCTGCCACATCCCGCAATAAGTCAGTATTTTCGAAAACCCAGCTCGCACGTTCTTTCGAAAATAAAAACAAAAATTTTACTCTGATTTTTCAAAGCTAGTAGTAAGGCGGGGTGTGACAGAAGGTGGTATCAGAGCGCAGAGTGCGTTTCTGTATACTTTCAAAGTTTAGAAAAGCATGACCACGCCACGCTCATCCGCGCCGACTCCGAGGTAAGTCACCTAACTCAGTTTAAGTTATGCAAGTGCTAAATTCAGTTCAAGTATGGGGCCTAGATGACTATCCTCCTATAAGACAGATAACTCTAGAGACAGAACTCTAGATAGAACTCTAGAACAGCTAAGTCCAAGGACTCTAGACTAAGTCAGAACTCCATTACGAGCTAGAACATAGAAAGTTTAGGTATACCGGAACTCTAACCAAGCTAGGTGTTTTCGAATATTATTTAATTGATATTATTATTTCAAGTCTAGTATGGCTATTGCTTAATTGGCTATACTAATCAATTCTAGTATTGTTGGATCTCCAGAATGCTGCCGCGCAGAGATCCACAAGCCCCAGCTGAGCCAGACCAGGCTGTTGTAGTCAGCCGTTTCCGTACGTATGATCCGCCCCGTTTCACCGGGGAAGATGGCCCACTAGCCGTGGCCGAGTGGATCCGTAAGATGGAGAGGATTTTCCGTATCATGGGGATATCCGAGGCGCATAAGATGGCATGCGCCGAACTGCAGATAGAGGGAGCCGTCGGAGATTGGTGGGAGGATTACTGGCGTCTACGCACTGAGGATGAGCGTGACGCTATGAGATGGGCTCAGTTTAAGATGATATTGGAGGACAAGTTCTATCCTCGCCATTTCAAGCAAAGGATGGCACGGGAGTTTTGCCGCTCTCCAGCAGGGTGAGCGTTCAGTGGACGAGTACGAGCGCGAGTTCTCTCGTAAGAGTGCCTTTGCTTCGCATCTTGTTGATACGGAGGAGAAGAAGGCGGCACAGTTCCTCGATGGTTTGAGGAGCAACATCAGACTTTTGATCACCAGCATTGGTTTCCTTGACTACGCCGAGACTGTTGAGCGTGCTCAGCAGATCGAGGCGTGCATGCAGAGAGACGCCCTTGTCCAGCCACCAGCCAGACAGCCAGCCGCCATCCCACCACCCCAGCCAGTTCAGCAGACGAACAAGAGGAAGTGGAACGGTCGCAAGGATAAGAGGAACCGTAGACAGAGGGGCCTAGCTCAGGCGGGCCAGCCAGCCCGACAGGACCTGCCGGCATGTGCTACCTGCGGACGTCCGCACCGCGGGGAGTGTCTTGCCGGACCGGACATATGCTTCCATTGCCGCCGCCCAGGACATCGTATCAGAGATTTCCCAGACCGCCCTCAGCCACAGCAGGACCAGAGACCGCCAGCCCCGAGACAGAGACAGGACGCACCGAGACATCCAGCACCCCGACAGCAGGGACAGAGAGCACCAGGACAGCAGCAGCAGCGTGGAGCACCCGCCCACATTTACGCACTCGACCAGGAGCAGGCCGCAAGCAGCCAGGTACCATGTCTGGCATGTTATCATTGTTCCATACTCCAGTCTTCGTTTTATTCCATACCGGGGCGACACATTCGTTCGTCTCGACCAAGTGCTTATCTGCCTTAGGAGCCCAGGGAGTGAGTACTGTCGAACCCTCTCAAGATCAGTCTCGCCTCGGGAAGGAAGATAGTTACGGGTTCCCTGGCCAAGAACCTTAGCATCGATATTGGAGGTCGAACCCTAGTTGTAGACGCGTTCATGATCGATATGAATGACTTCGACCTGATTCTTGGCATGGATTGGTTGACGAGGTATTCTGCTAACATTCGTTGTCGCGACCGGGAGGTGACGCTACACTTGTCTGAGGGAGACCACATCACGTTTTTCGGCACAAAGTCTTGAACCTTGCCGCGTGTTATTTCCATGGCGAAAGCGACGAAGTACATGCAGCGAGAGGATTGTCAAGGATTTCTCGTCAATATCGTTGGGGAATCTTCGGAGAAGCTGTCTTCCGGAGATATACCCATTGTCTGAGAGTTCGTGGACGTTTTTCCCGATCAGCTCCCGAGAGGACCACCTAACCGCCAGGTGGAGTTCACCATCGACTTGGTCCCCGGAGCGGGACCAGTGTCGAAAGCGCCGTATCGCATGGCGCCGAAAGAGCTTCAGGAGTTGAAGGCTCAGATTCAGGAGCTTTTGAGTCTCGGTTTCATCCGACGGAGCGTATCACCTTGGGGAGCCCCTGTCCTCTTTATCAAGAAGAAGGATAGGGTCTATGCCGATGTGCATCGACTACCGGGATTTGAACCGGTTGACGGTGAAGAACAAGTATCCACTTCCCAGAATTGAGGACTTATTCGATCAGCTGAGGGGAGCCAGTGTATTTTCCAAGATCGATCTCCGCTCTGGCTACCATCAGCTGAAGATCAGAGAGGCCGATGTGGCCAAGACTGCTTTCAGAACCAGATACGGCCATTATGAGTTCGTTGTGATGCCGTTTGGCTTTAGCAATGCGCCAGCGGTATTCATGGATCTCATGAACCGTGTCTTCCATCCATTCTTGGACCAGTTTGTCATCGTCTTCATTGATGACATTTTGGTCTATTCCAGTAGCCCGGAGCAGCATGAGGAGCATTTGAGGACAGTTTTGGAGACACTTCGACGGGAAAAGTTGTACGCCAAGTTCTCGAAGTGCGAATTTTGGCTCGATCGAGTGGCTTTCCTAGGCCACATCATTACTTCCAGAGGGATTGAGGTAGACCCGAGCAAGATTAAAGCAGTTCGGAACTGGTCGACGCCGAGAAATGCCACCGAGGTTCGGAGTTTTCTCGGTTTGGCAGGCTACTATAGACGTTTCATCGAGGGGTTTTCGAAGATTGCCCTACCTTTGTCTCGTTTGACGAGGAAATCGGTGAAGTTTGAGTGGGATAGTCGCTGTGAGTAGAGCTTCCAGAAGCTCAAAGCGAGTCTTACGACGGCTCCCGTGTTGACCATTCCAGACCCCACACAGGGTTTCACTATCTTTAGTGATGCCTCGAAGCAGGGTCTAGGCTGCGTTTTGATGCAAGACGGCAGGGTTGTGGCTTATGCTTCCCATCAGCTAAAGCCGCACGAGGTGAACTACCCAACTCACGATCTTGAGTTGGCAGCAGTGGTTCACGCCCTGAAGATTTGGAGGCACTATTTGTACGGGGGCCACTGCGAGATTTATACCGACCACAAGAGCTTACAGTATATCTTAACCCAGAAAGAGCTCAACATGCGCCAGCGGCGATGGTTGGAGCTGGTGAAAGATTATGACTGTACCATCAACTATCATCCGGGTAAGACGAACGTAGTTGCCGACACCCTCAGCCGGAAGGGAAAGGGCGAGCTGACCTGTATGATCACTCAGCAGCATCAGTTGATTCATGAGTTCGCCCGGATGCAGCTAGAGGTGGTCGAATCACCTCCCAAGTTGCCAGTTGTGGGAGGTATTCGAGCGATAAGAATGTGGCCCATGTTACGAGACAGGATCCGGCGGGATCAAGCCTTCGACGAGTTCATTCGCTCGATGGGGGCAAAGATTCATGCCGGAGGAGTTGAGGGTTTCTACCGAGGCACTGATGGTGCCTTGGAGTACAAGGGAAGAATCGTTGTGCCGAACGTCGAGGCCCTGAAGAAGGAGATCTTGACTGAGGCGCATAGTGCTCCTTACTTGGCGCACCCCGGTAGCACCAAGATGTATCACGACCTGAAAAGGTCCTTCTGGTGGAAGGGGATGAAGAAAGATGTTGCCGAGTTTGTTGAGAAGTGTCTGATCTGCCAGCAAGTGAAGGCTGAGCACAAGGTTCCACCGGGTCTCTTACAGCCTTTAGAGATCCCGCAGTGGAAGTGGGAGAAGCTGACCATGGACTTTGTCACGGGATTGCCGATGTCGGCCAAGCATCATGACGCAGTATGGGTAGTTGTGGATCGACTGACGAAGTCGGCTCACTTTATGCCCGTCAGGATGGACATGTCCATGGAGCAGCTAGCAGATACGTATCTCCAGGGAGTCGTTCGACTCCATGGCGTTCTTGCCGAGATTATATCAGATCGAGATCCCAGGTTTACCGGCCATTTCTGGAAGAGTCTGAACGAGTCCATGGGGACGAAGTTGAAGTTTAGCTCCGCTTATCATCCACAGACCGACGGTCAGTCGGAACGGACTATTCAGACGCTTGAGGACATGCTCCGAGCTTGTGTCCTTGAGCATGGTGGTTCGTGGGAGCAGTTGATACCCACTGTGGAGTTTGCCTATAACAACAGTTACCACTCGTCGATCAAGATGACGCCGTTCGAAGCTTTATACGGTCGCAAGTGCCGCTCACCCCTTTATTGGGATGAGGTCGGCGAGAAGCAGGTTCTCGGTCCCAAGCTGATCGAGGACACAGTGCAGAAGGTCGCCGAGATCCGAGAGAGATTGAGAGAGGCTCGGAGCCGACAGAAGGCCTACGCTAACAAGCGTAGAAGGGAGCTTGAGTTCGAGCAGGGAGATAAAGTGTTCCTGAAGGTCACGCCGATGAAGGGCGTTGTCCGATTTGGGAAGAGGGGGAAGCTGCAGCCCCGATTCATAGGGCCCTTTGAGATTCTCGAGCGAGTTGGTGCCACCGCCTATCGTCTGGCATTACCCCCAGAGCTCTCGGGTGTACACAACGTCTTCCATGTGTCGATGTTGAGGAAGTACGTGTACGACCCGAGTCACATAGTGAACTTTGACGGGCTAGAGGTCGGGCAGAACCTGACATATGATGAGCGGCTGATAGCAGTTCTGGACCGAAAGGTCCGTCGGCTGAGGAACAGAGATATAGAGCTCGTCAAAACTTGCTGGAGTCGCCACGACGAGTCGGAAGCCACTTGGGAGAGAGAGGCCGAGATCAGAGCTCGTTATCCAGATTTCGAGTTTTGAGATTTTCACTTGTACATATATGTATTTTCTATTTTATGTTTTGGTGTATATAGTTATGTAGTAGAAGTTCTGGCCTAGTACCTTAGTTTTGTATTACCGAGGACGGAAATATTTTAAGGAGGATAGGTTGTAACGCCCCAAATCAGTAATAATAGTAAGAACGGTTTCACTGCTCGACTATAAGTGAAATCCGTAATTTTCAGAAAAGTCCAGTTATATTTATATATGCTAAATGCTCTAAAATGATAGATTATTCCTTGGAATATTTCTATATCAATTTTAAGTTAAGATTAATCCATTAATTTGGGTTGTTAAATAATAGCGAGTCGATTTGAGAAATTATCGACTCCGAACCCTAGTTTGGTTCCGAGTTATTTCTCTAGTCATTCTCGAGCCTAGCCAGATATTAGTATTTTATACTTAGAACAATTTTCTAAGTGTATTAGAATACCAAAGTTAAGTCTTGAATATTTTATAATCGAGCCCTAGTCGAGCCTCGTGCCCGAGCCCCGAGCCGCGCCTTAGCCGCACCAAGCATGGCCGCCGAGCCCTCAAAGTCTCACCCAAGCCTTGGCATAAGTTCCCTAAATTTTTCTAAGTGTTGGAAGCCCTTCCCAACCCTTACAACTCGGGCCAAGGCCAAATTCCTGCGAGTAGCCCTCACCAGCGCGAGCCCAGCAGCGCCCTCGCGCCCAGCCTGCGTCCCCGCGCCCAGGGCCCAGCGCCCAGCCCAGCGCCAGCGTTGGCAGCCCACCTTTTTGAGCCCATATGACATAGTTCCAGCCCACTTTGTCCCAAGACCCCTTAATGCGTGTATTATACACTTAATAAGGATCAGTTTAAGATAAAATGGCCCTAATGAAGATTAGCCTAAGTCAACAAGAGATTAGCCCAAAGTGGACATGTGCCTTGCATTAAAATATTGAAGATTCCTTTGTCTTTGTCCCCCAAGCTTTGACCCTGACCAGACCTGCCTTCTCACCATTATTTTATGACTTTGTCAGCCCCATTAAACCGAGAATAACCAGGTCAAACCATACCCAAGGTCTTGGATCTTTATCCCATGCACATGAGTGGAGTTTCCCACTTTTTATGTCCCCCACCATCCCTCCTAGCTATCTCCGCCCAAACCACCATATAAGACCTCCTCCTCAGTCATTTTTAAGCTCTTTAACAACTTTAAGCCCGAGCATATAGTGAGAATTGGAGAGAAAATCCGAGAGGAATCACCCTTGGCCATTTTGGCACGCGCGCGACCCGGGGAGAGCACCACCAGCACCACAGCCATTTCCACCCGAATTCTTCCAACGCTTATCATTTTATAATTGTTTCTTAGAATTTTATAAGTCTTTTGGAGTTCATTGGCTCGACCATTTTCACTCCGAGCATAGCCATAAGCCTTAAGGCCGTGAGCAAGGCACTAGCAAACCCTAGCTTTTGTTTTTGCATTTTGGTGAAGGTTAGTCCGAGGAAACTTCTTCCCAAAATTAATTTATGATATTTTAAGATTTTTTATGAAGAAAAACCGAGCCATGCATGTGTTTATATGTGATTTCTGAATTTATTAAGTTAATGGCCTTAAAAATGAAATTTTAGTAGCAAGCATTCCTAACTCAAATTTGTTAAAGAAATCACCCTTAAATATTATGTGATGAGTCTACTTCTGGATCTGAAGTAAACCGGTGGTTGTGAGCTCAGATCTGCTTGAACCGCCTTGAAACCGTTGCTAGACCGCAAGAATACCTACAAAAACTCAACGCCGGAGGTGTTTCCGGCGTAGAGCCTCCGACGCTCAAGTCAATATGAGAGTGATGAAGAGAGGCTGCGCAGCAGCTATGGGGGAGAATGGCAATGAATCAGAGTTAGGGTCTTGGGTTACCTCGCCTCCTTTATATAGGAGTGAATACCTACTTGAAGTGCCCAAAATGCCCAAGTCGGTGGACCTGGAAGGTTCAAAATGCCCTTGTCGATTCGTCTCCCCTTTGTTGCTGAGTCATCGTGAGATTCTTTCTTATCTTCGATAAGGTGTGGAGCTTTGGATATGTTGCAAGTGTGGTGAATCGTCTTCACCACTTTGATCCTCGAGATATACAGAGTCGACCTCGAGAGTTAAGAGGTCGACTTATGAGTATATGATTTCGGAGGTTACGTTTGGTCTCTGTGATGAAGTCGTCTCCGGAGTCTTCATAGTGGAGTCGACTAATGGAAGTCGACTCAGGATACTGGGATGGCCAGGCGTTATGCTCATGCTGTCCTTCTGTTGATGTCGACTAGTAGAGGTCGATAGACCAAAGTCGACTTACGAGAGTCGGCTAGACCGATTTCTGCCTTCCCTTGGTTGCTCTTGGTAGAATCGTCTTTAGGGAAGTCGATTTGAGTACATCGACCGAATCATGTCGATGTACTAGTTGCTCCGATAATTCCTTGGTCGGGTGAGGAGCCTCTAAACCGGATTAACCTTATATGGCTATATCATCTAGTCCCCCCCCAAAGATTACTCTAAGCAGTCGACTGCTTAAGAGTAAATTTGGTTATCGATTTCTCTCTCGTCAGTCGCTCCTTGATGTCGAGACCCTCGTCCTCTGCATTGCTATTTGTAAGACATCATCATCATCTTCTTCTGGATAGTTCTGACAGCCTGTCACTTCCCACCTTTTTTCGAATTTCAAAATTCAAATTTGTACTTATTACATCATTTCAATTCCGCCGCCTCGAATTCTGCGATTCATCCAAACCGTTGATTTCAATTGGATCCAAGGGTTAAAGTCCTCCTTTACCCTGTATAAATATCCCTCTCATCAATCCAGAATCACTTTTCACTTTCTCAAATTCTCCTGAGCTTTCGAATTCTTCCGGCAATAAAGCGTTTCTGAACTCCATCGGCAACCCATTCTCCGGTGACCACAACTTCCCAGACTTCCAACGACAATCATGTGTAAGTATTATGCTCTTTATACTTCCTTCTCTCTTTTTTTTTTCTTGATTTTTTGCGTTTTTCTGGGTTTCTCTGATCTGGAGTGCCTCTGCGTGTTCTTCATGTTCTTATTATTTTTCGTGCGATTCTTTGGGTTAGATCTTCTTCGCTTAGAGATCTTCTTGGGTTTTCTGTTTGCTATTACCTTGCCTCCCTCTGTTTTTATCACGGGAGTCGGGTTTGTCTTTAAGTCGTTTTATGTTAGACGTGTCGACATGCGTTATTCCCTTCTCGTCTTCACTAGGTCGAGCACTATTCCGCGGTTCCCTTCCTTGAATCCATTTCTTCGTCACTTCTTTATCTTCTGACTCGATTTGTGATGACTTCGTCGAGTCGACCCTTCTTCTATTAGTGTTAATTCTCTCTTCATGCTGACTTCTCTTTGCTTAATCGACTTTTTTTTCGTTTCTTTTTCTAGATTCTGATCCCGACTCTTCACCCGATACCGTCGAACGCTTGATCGACGCAGGCGCTCAGTCATCTGATTCGGTTCAAATAGTCGGCTTCAGACCAGCCGATCAGTCTCCTCATTCGGATGTTTCTTCTTTCGGCATCGACCAAGATGCTTATCGACAAGCGTGGATGTCGGGTGTCTTGGCTGAAGATCCCGAATCTTCCCGCGTTAAGGAGTCTCCCCGTCTCGACCTCATTCCCCGAGGTATTCCCCTTAGGATCTTGGATTTACCTGTATATAGAACTAGTCCTTCTTCTTTGCCCATAATCTTGCCTCTTCTCGAGGCTCGAGATGTTGTTTCTATAGCATGTCCTTTGGCTAAGTTGGCTGTTTTAAACCCTTTTTGTTATGCGTCTGCAGCCGAGGTCGAGGGCTTTAGGGTGTACAACGGTCTTCCCGCAGACTGGGAACTCGTTATTCCCAAACCCAATGACGACTTCGCCAAACCTCCTCCCGGCTTTTACACCTTTTTTATCGATCAAGTGTTGTCCGGACTCCGTTTTCCCATTCAACCAGAACTTCGCGCTATCAGCGACTTGTACGATGTTCCCATAAACCAGTTTTCTCCTAATGCGATTCGCATCATGATCGCCTTCATTGTTGTATCTCGAATAAAGCTTAAGTATTTTTCTCCAGAGTTCCTTTTTCACTACTATAGCTACCGATTCATAAAAGACGCCCATTGTTTGGGTCGTCGTGCTGGTGTCACCTTTCTCGACGACCTTTCCTCCAATGTAACTAAATGGAAGTCAAAATTTGTTTTTATTCGTCCTGCTCCTGGTACATACCCATACCCCAACACTTGGATTAGATCCAAAGTTAAACAAAATAAACGGCCACCGTGCCCCAAATTCGAATCGATGCTGGTCGAGCTCAATAAGTACACTTTCAAAGCTCGACCGCTGATCAAAGAAATGTCTCTCCTTAACCACGTTGGTCTTGTTGTCGACGAGAATCTTCCTCGTCTCGACGATCCTCGTAAGTAATTTTCATCCTTCCACTATTTTGAGTCTATGTTGTTGCCTGATACTTGATTCTCGTTTGCAGATTCCGTTCTTGCTCGATTTGAGAAGTCAACTGCATCTCGACCCACCCCTCCGAAGAAGCCTGAGTTCGTCTCGGGGTCGGGTGCAGGGGAGACGGCCGCCGAGACGGCTGCCGCCCCGAAATCGAAGGCTGCACCCCCGTCTTCGGGGAGTCGAAAGAAGGCTTCGGGCTCGACTTTCCGAAAGCGGGCTCAAGATGCAGGTGACGCCACCCTTGTCCCTGGTTCGCTCAAGCGCCAGAAGACAAAAGACAAGGGTAAGGCCGTCGAGCAGACTCCTCCCCCTGGCCAACTCGAGACGGTCACCCTCGAGAGGCCTTCCCGACTTTGGGATCACCCCCATCCTCACGAGATCGCTCAATACTTCGACTCCATTATTCCCGCTGCCGACAAGGCCCGCGCCGACCGCGATCCATATGACCGTGCTAGTCGCGCGCTCCTTTGTCTCTCCCGGGTAATTTCTCTTTTCATTCAGTCGATTACTTTCACTTTAGTTTGTTTGTAACCTTTTCTGATTTCGTTTACTCGCGATTTTTCAGTTCATGGCTTTCATTATGCCTTCTCTCGTCGAGGACACTGCCTCGCCTGACTCCAACGTCCGTGCTTACAGGAAAAAGTACGAGGATCTGCTCCTCGAGCTCGAGAAGAAGGACGATGATCTCTTCGCAGCAAACGATCTCGTTGCTAAACTTAAAACCGAAAAGGCTGCGGCTCTTTCGAAGGTTGACCAGCTGCGAGCCGATCTGGAGAAGGCCGCGGATGACGCCTTGGTCGAGAGGGAGGCGGGTGTTCTCGAGGGACGCAGGACCTTTCTCAAGTCCCCGGTCGGCTCCGTTTTCTTAGAGCATTATCGACAAGAGACTGTCAACCTCTTCTGCAACTCCCCTGCCTTCCTCGACAAGCTTTGTCCTGCTACTCTTCAGTACTTTGATTTTACCTTCGATGCCTGGGAGAAAGCTGTGGAAAAAACATAATGCGAGGGTAGGCTTGACCGCGAGGCGGTAAAAAAGACCCTTCCCTTTCCCGCCGGCTACAGGGGGGATACGGCTCTTCCTCCTGACCACCCATGGTGGGTTGGTCTCGAGGCGAGGGCCATTCGCAAGGCCAAGTTGGAGGGTCGACTGGAGGTTCCTCCTGCTCCCTTGGGCGGTCCGACCGACTTAGTCGGCCCAAGTGGGGCAGATGATGAGGAATCTCTCGAAGTCGGGGGGGATGAAGGGTTGGCCGAGGAGGGAGAGGCCGCGGCGGTCGAGCAAGGCGGGGGTGACAGCGTTGAGAGGACTCAGACCGTTGCTGTCGGAGATGATGATGTAGATGAGAAGTTCGATGCCGAGTCCTAGAAATGTTTTCTGCTTCCTTGTTTCTTTTAAGAAAATTTTTAAGATCTGTTGCCTCGACCTATTTTCGAGATGTGTAAAGGTCGGGGCAACTCGAAATGTAAAGGATTTCGTTGATCAATATTTCGAATTTTAAGATATGTTGCTTTCCTTGCTTTCCTTGTGTTGAATTGTATTTCGAATTGTCCTGCTGTCGTTTCCTGTGTATCTTCTCCTCAACCCTTCTTGCGAGCTGGTCGAAGTCGAGCAACGATGTGAACAGCTTCATAGCTGTGAAATACGTAAGTTTTTTAACTCGTCTTCTCCCCAACCCTTCTTGCGAGCTGGTCGAAGTCGAGCAAGGATTTGAACAGCTTTGTAGCTGTGAAACGTTTAAGTTTTTCAACTCGTCTCCTCCCAACCCTTCTCGCGAGCTGGTCGAAGTCGAGCAAGGATTTGAACAGCTTCGTAGCTGTGTCGATTGTTCGTTATCTAGATGTGTATCAAATTTAATTGTTCGAGGGTATCCATTCTTGTAAGCGCGTCCATTCATAATTGTGTTTACCGCTGTTATGAGTGAGATTTGGGACTTGCTCGAGGTTCAACACGAGAGTGCCGATTGTTAATGGTTGTGCTAACCGACTTCGTAGTCGAAGGCTTCGTAGCCTGCTCGAGATTCCGCTCGAGGATTTTACAACTTCGTAGTCGTGTTAGTCGACTTCGTAGTCGAAGGCTTCGTAGCCTGCTCGAGATTCCGCTCGAGAGTTTTACAACTTCGTAGTTGTGTTAGTCGACTTCGTAGTCGAAGGCTTCGTAGCCTGCTCGAGATTCCGCTCGAGAGTTGTACAACTTCGTAGTTGTGTTAGTCGACTTCGTAGTCGAAGGCTTCGTAGCCTGCTCGAGATTCCGCTCGAGAGTTTTACAACTTCGTAGTTGTGTTGATTGATTTCATAATCTTTGGAAAGTTAGTCGGCTTCATAGCCGTTTTGAAAAATTCAATTTTTCATGCAATCATATTGAAGTCGACTCATAAATGTAAGAAACATAATTGAAGCATAAACAAATTCATTTCATCATTGAATTTAATTCAGACATTGTTCGGTACAGAGTAATTCGAAATATTGCCTTAAGCGTAAAAGCGTTTGAGGTGAATCACATGCCAGGATCACGGGAGTTGTCGACCTTCTCCATCCTCGAGCTCATATGCGCCCCTCTCGAGCACCTTTGTGATAGTGTAGGGCCCTTCCCAGTTTGCTTCGAGCTTGCCGACATGTTTGAGAGCGTCAGCTCGTTTGAGGACAAGGTCCCCCACTTGAAATCGCCTGGTCCGGACCTTCTTGTCGAAGGCTGCTCGCATCTTTTGCTTATACTCGACAGATCGCACCCAGGCTTCCTCTCGACCTTCTTCAATTAGGTCCAAGGCTTCTTCTATCATTTCCTCGTTTTTCCTTTCTTCGTAGAATTCGATCTGTGGGAGTCGAGACCGACTTCAATCGGTAACAACGCGTCCATCCCATAGACCATGTGAAATGGGGATTGTCCCGTCGAACATCTTGGCGTCGTCCTATAGGCCCATAAGACCGTCGTCAATTCATCGACCCAAGCCCCCGACGCTTTTTCCAGTCGTTTTTTCAATCCTTGGAGGATAGTCCGATTAGTCACTTCGACTTGCCCGTTTGCCTGTGGATGTGCGACTGACGCAAATCTCTGTTTGATTCCCATGTCGAGGCACCATGCTTGGATCCGTTTTCCTTGGAATTGAGTTCCATTGTCTGAAATTAGCACTTTCGGAATTCCAAACCGACAGCAAATATTGTTGAACAAAAATTGTATCATCTTCTCTTCAGTGATTCGTGCCAAGGGTTCCGCCTCGACCCATTTACTGAAAGTCAACTGCGACCACCAGAAACTTTCTTTGTCCTGTCCCCATCGGCAACGGTCCTACCAAGTCGATTCCCCATTGCGCGAAGGGAATCGGAGAGTTGATTGTCGTCATATATTCAGCTGGAACATGAGTGATCTGGCCATGACGCTGGCATTTCTCACACTTCTGGACTAACTCCTCGGCCGCCGCTCGAATTTTGGGCCAATAGTAGCCTGCTCGCAGAGCTTTGCCAGTTAGGGCTCGAGATCCGACGTGTGCTCCACAGCATCCTTCATGGATTTCTCTTAAAACATGAACTCCCTCTTCTTCGGAAACACACCTCAATTGAGGTCCGACTATCGACTTCTTGTATAGGATCCCGTCGACTTCGAAATACTTGCTTAAGTACCGGGCTATCTTTTCTACTTCTTGTTTGTCTCCTGTAGGGACTCGACCCTGCAAGAGTTCACGAATAGGTTTCCTCCAGTCGTCATTCTCGTCAATTTCCATGGCTTCGCTCAACACACTTCCCTCGAGGTACATCGTAGTGATGTGAGTTCCCACCTTTTCTTCGTTTGAGCTTGCAATTCTCGCGAGCCAGTCGGCTCGTTTGTTCTCTTCTCGTGGGACTTGCGTCAACTCGAACTTTTCCAACCCCTGTATGAGGCTCTGAATTTCCTCGACATATTTCAGCATTCTGTCCTCCTTAATTTCGCAATTTCCCAATACTTGCCCGACGACGAGTTGCGAATCGGAATGTGCTGCGATTTCTGTTACGCCGCCACCAATTGCCAAGCGTATCCCCTTGATAAGTGCCTCGTACTCAGCTTCATTTTTTGAGGCTTTGAACCCCATTCTAATCGCGAAGTCGAGCTATTTGCCCTCGGGGGTTACGAGGACGACTCCCAAACCAGATCCTTTTGCGGCCGAGGATCCATCGACATGCATCGTCCATCTCCTTTCTTCTCCTTTGGTTCCTTCTTGAATGAAATCAGCTAGAGCCTGGGCTTTAATGGCTCGCCTCGGCTCGTACTTGATAGAATATTCGCTTAGCTCAACTGCCCACTTCACGAGTCGACCTGAGACAGTAGGTCGACCCAGTGTTTCTCCCAATTGAAAATTTGTTCGCACTATTATCGCATGGTTCAGAAAGTAAGGTCTCAATTTCCTAGCCGTTATCACCAGCGTCAAGGCAGCTTTCTCGACTTCAGGGTATCGTGCCTCCGCACCCTGGAGCACTCGACTCGTATAATAAATCGGCTGCTGGGAACTTCCATTTTCTCGTATCAATACTGAACTTAGAGCGAATTCCCCCACTGAAATGTATAGAATCAACTCGTCGCCAGGCTCTGGTTTGGTTAATAAGGGTAGCTCACTCAGGAATTCTTTCAACTTTTCAAAGGCCTTCTGTGCCTCATCGCTCCACTTAAAGGCCGTCGTCTTCTTTAGCAGCTTGAAGAAAGGGAAACTCTTTTCTGTCGCTCGAGCAATGAACCTGCTCAGACCCGCAATCCTTCCTGTTAACACTTGGACTTCTTTAACGTTTCGTGGTGGAGCCATGTCGAGTATGCCCTTCACCTTCTCTTGGTTCACCTCAATGCCTCGTTCCGTGACCACGTAGCCAAGAAATCGTCCCGCCTTTACTCCAAAGGCACACTTGCTCGGGTTCAACTTCATCCCGAACGCCCTAAGGGTGTTGAAAGTTTCCCTTAAGTCGCCCGGATGCGAAGCCGAAGACTTGCTCTTCACCAGGATATCGTCCACATACACTTCTATATTTCTGCCGATTTGGGGTTTGAACATTCGATCCATCAACCGCTGGTAAGTTGCTCCTGCGTTTTTGAGGCCGAAGGGCATGACGACATGGCAATATGTCCCTTTGCTCGTCACAAAACTCACTTTATTCTGATCCTCCGGAGCCAAAGGGATTTGGTGGTATCCCTGCGATGCGTCCATCATGCTTAACAACTCGCAACCAGCTGTTGAGTCGACTAGCTGATCAATCCTGGGTAAAGGATAATGGTCTTTAGGGCATGCTAGGTTCAAGTCCCGAAAATCGATACACATACGCCACTTGTTCAATGCCTTCCTCACCATAACCGTGTTAGATATCCATTCTGGGAATTGGATCTCCTTGATATGTTTGGCCTTTAGCAACTTATCCACCTCGACTTCGATTGCTTTGTCGATTTCAGCGCCGTGGTGCCTGAGTCGCTGCTTCACAGGTTTTCTGAGGGGGTCGACATTGAGTTTGTGTTCCATCACCTCTGGGTCGATTCCAGTTAGCTCTTCAGGCGAGAAGGCGAATATATCCCTGAATTCCTTCAACAATCCCACCAACTGTTCTCGCAACTCGTCCTCCAACTCTCTCCCGACTTTGGTGGTTTGGTCCTTTGATTCTCCTATCTGAATCTCCATCAGTTCACCATGGGGCTCAAGGTCACTCCCTCTCGGCCTTTTCTCACTCGTCATTGGTCTCTTGCCCTCCTTGACCTCGGCTCGTTGATTGGTTTTGACTGCGATTTGGTAGCATGTTCTTGACAACTTTTGATCTCCTCGAGCTTCTCCCACTCGATCTCCCACTGGAAACTTCAGCTTCATGTGATAGGTCGACACAACTGCTTGAAATGCGTTGAGCGCTGGTCTCCCCAGAATCACGTTATAAGCCGACTCGACATCAACCACGACAAATCTCACCATTTTGACTTTCCTCAAGTCACCTTCCCCTAGGACGACATCGAGCATGGTTTCTCCTAGGGGAGCGACTTCTGAGCCGTTGAATCCGAAGAGTGATGTATGTAGGGACGTAAGTTCAATGTCCAGCTCCATCCTTCTGAGGCATTCGTAGAAAATTACGTTCACTGAACTCCCTGTATCGACAAACACCCTTTGTACTTCGTATCCTGAGATTTTCACCGTTATCATTAAGGCGTCGTTATGCGGCCTCTCGACTTCTCCAACATCCGCCAGTCCAAAATTCATCACTGGTCCACTCTCCTCGACTTGTTGCACCTCGACTTTCGCATATCGGCCCCGAGCATAGGCCTTTCTTGCCCGATTGGAGTCTCCATCAGTCGACCCTCCGAAGATCATGTTAATGACTCCTCTTTTTGGTGGGAGTTCCTCCTTTTCTGGTGATCTCGCCCTCTTGCGAGGGCTCTTACTTCGTTCTCGTCTCCTGCTCGTCCTCTCGCGGTCCTTGTATATAAACTCCTTCAAGTGGCCCGCCTTTATCAATCTCTCGATTTCGTCTTTCAAGTGCCGACAGTCGTCAGTGTTGTGCCCATAGTCTTTGTGGAATCGACAGTATAGGTTGCTTTTGGGCTTCAAAGGTCCATCTTTCCTCGTCCGCGGCCATCTTACCACATCGTCGCGGATTTCCCTCTCCATAACTTCCAGGATTCTCGCATGGGGAGCCGACAAAGGTGTGCATTGAGTTGGTCTCCATCCCCTAGACCTGCCTTCACCCCTTTCAGACCTCGGGGATCCCCTTCTATCTCCTGTTGACTAACCCTTCTTTTCCTTCTTGTCGTCTCGACTGTCAGTTTGAGCCATCTTCATGCTCTGCAAGTAGTCGGCCTCGGCCTCCTCGACGTTCATGTATTTGGCACATCTTCCCAGCACATCGTCGAAACTCCTACCAGGTCGTTTGGCCAAGGAGTTCTTACACAATTCTGGTAGCAGTCCTCTCGTCAGTCCTCCCGATTTGATTTCCTCTGTCGCTGTGGGGCATTCGACGCACGCCTTGGTAAACCTTGCCACATATTCTCGCAATGACTCGCCTTTCTTCTGTTGCATGCTAATCAACGAGAGGTAAGATTTCTCTTGCACCCTCACACTTGCAAATTGGTTAAGGAAACTCGAGATGAATCCATCAAAGTCCCGAATCGACCCCGCTGGAAGTTGATGAAACCAATCTTGGGCCGACCCTATCAAAGTCGTCAGGAAGGCACGACATTGTACTGGGTCGCTGTAACGATGAAGCACGGCCATATTTTCAAAACTCCTCAAATGTCGAGATGGATCTGTGGTACCGTCATACCATATGTTCAGCTCCCTGAAGCCTTTGGGTAAGTCGGCTCTTAGGATCTGCTGTGAGAATGGGTGTTCTTTGGCTCCTCTGCTCTTCCTCCCGTCGACTCGAGCTTGCAAGTCGCGAACCTGTGCCAGCAGTTGCTCCAACGTTTCGTCCCTTGCTTGTGGATTAACGGTTCGAATGGACGATTCCTCTTCGTCTACCCTTCTGTTCTGTTGCACATTCGACTGGGCTTGTTGCTCGCCGCGCGGCTGCTGTTCGACTCGAGGGGGGTACTCGACGCGAGGCTGATGCTCGACTCGAGGTGGACACTCGACTCGGGGCTGCTGTTCTACCGGCGCTATCTGCTTCATCTGGGCCGCCACGGCTTCAGCAATCATCTTCTGCATTTCACTCCTCGTCATTGTCAGAGTCTGTTCCTCGACGCGGGGTTGTGTCTGTTCCGGAACCTCCTGTATCTGTTTTCCCTCGCGTCGAGAGGCCTCCGTTGGCTCCTTCTCTCCATCTGGGTTAGGGTTTTGACTTGTTCCTGCCTGAGTCAACACTTGTAACTTCACGCCGGTTGGAGTCACAGGCGTTTCTCCGCCCAACGTCAGCCCGGGTGGTGGAAGTCCTCCGAACGGCGGCATTCCCGTCATCTGAACTACGGGGTGTTTGGTGGTGGGAAGTGGTGGTGGCCTCTTGTCCATCCACGTCCCTCTGAACTCCTCGCTCAGGTTCCTCTGCAAGCTCTCCTTCTCCGCCATTGGCAAACAGATCGGAACTGGGTGTGAAGCTCTTCCTTCCTTTAAGAACTCCCCACAGACGGCGCCAAATGATGAGTCTACATCTGGATCTGAAGTAAACCGGTGGTTGTGAGCTCTGATCTGCTTGAACCGCCTTGAAACCGTTGCTAGACCGCAAGAATACCTACAAAAACTCAACGCCGGAGGTGTTTCCGGCGAAGAGCCTCCGACGCTCAAGTCAATATGAGAGTGATGAAGAGAGGCTGCGCAGCAGCTATGGGGGAGAATGGGAATGAATCAGAGTTAGGGTTTTGGGTTACCTCGCCTCCTTTATATAGGAGTGAATACCTACTTGAAGTGCCCAAAATGCCCAAGTCGGTGGACCTGGAAGGTCCAAAATGCCCTTGTCGATTCGTCTCCCCTTTGTTGCTGAGTCATCGTGAGATTCCTTCTTATCTTCGATAAGGTGTGGAGCTTTGGATATGTTGCAAGTGTGGTGAATCGTCTTCACCACTTTGATCCTCGAGATGTACAGAGTCGACCTCGAGAGTTAAGAGGTCGACTTATGAGTATATGATTTTGGAGGTTACGTTTGGTCTCTGTGATGAAGTCGTCTCCGGAGTCTTCATAGTGGAGTCGACTAATGGAAGTCGACTCAGGATACTGGGATGGCCAGGCGTTATGCTCATGCTGTCCTTCTGTTGATGTCGACTAGTAGAGGTCGATAGACCAAAGTCGACTTACGAGAGTCGGCTAGACCGATTTCTGCCTTCCCTTGGTTGCTCTTGGTAGAATCGTCTTTAGGGAAGTCGATTTGAGTACATCGACCGAATCATGTCGATGTACTAGTTGCTCCGATAATTCCTTGGTCGGGTGAGGAGCCTCTAAACCGGATTAACCTTATATGGCTATATCATTATGTCATTGATGGTGTTAAAGTTTGAGCATGATTAGAGTTCATTGCCTTGGCCATATTGTTCACGAAAATGTTCGTTTTTGGGTTCCCGAGCTTTAGTATTGTACATGCAAGATATGACACATGCATTAGCCTTTATAGTCATAATTTTTGATGTGGAACACTCGGCCCTGAGTAGTTTTATAAGTTAAGAATGTTGGTTCGGAGGTCAAGTGCTCGTACGTGCCATTTAGGCCCCTCGAGTGAACATGCATGTGGACCCGGGGTCCACTAGTGTTTTATGTGATATTTGTGACTATTTGATCATGCTAAGTTGATATGAGTTGCATGTCACCGGAAAATGTTGCCGGAGGTCCGGCAAGGGCTGGCCTTAGTGGCTGTCCGCGCACATAGCGCGCCAGTGCCCGGCCCAGTGTCAGTCCGTGCCCGCGCCAACGTGCGCGAGGCACCAGTGTGATGCGGATGTGGTCATCGACCCATCCGAGCCCGAGGACGAGTCGCGCGAAAGCCGTGAGAAGAAGCGCGCGAGGGTCCAGGATGAGTATCGAGACCATGTTAAGAAGGCCCGGAGAGGCTACGCGATGGGAGATGCGCCCACAGTCGCGTATTGGGCCGATGATGAGAGCGAGAAGATTGAGCCCGGAGGAGAGGGCGAATGGTGTAGGGCTTGCGCAAGAGACCGGCGCAAGCGACGCATGCGCGCTAAGGCCGAAGGAGCACGAGGGATGGATGAAGGGTGGAAAGCGTGCACATGGGGCGGCAGCAGTGGCGCAGACGCGGAGCCGGCGGGCCGGCGGTTCAAGCCAGTTTTGATTCGTGATTTCTAGTCTGAGTCTTTTTGCGGAATTTTAGTATTTTTTTTAGCCGAGCCAGTCCAGTCATAGCATATAAATAGTCCGAGCAATTTAGCATATAATTAAATATTCTGAGCATTATACTTAGCATTATTTTGCTTAAATATTTATGTAGCCTAAGGAGAGTCGAGCCTCCGACCGCTACTCCAGCATCCGCACTTGCATATCAGATTCCAAGTTTTCAGGTGGGGGTCATGTACTGGATGTCAAATCATAGATAATATTTGTACCATGGCAGAGGTATGTTTGAGACAGTTTAGTTCCGGGTTGGGTGGCCGAGGCCTTTATACCCACCTGATGACCGTTGGGAGGGGCGAGGCCCTTTATACCCCATCGGCATGTGCACACGAGCGGCTAAGGCCGAGGCTCTTTTGACCATAGATCAGAACAGACATCAGAGATCAGTTTACAGTTTCAACTCTTATATATTTATGTTTCATGATACGTTATTATAAATGATGTTTTGTTCAGTACTGGTCTTTGCGGAGCATAGTGGTTTGCTCACGCCCCCATTGTGTTTTTCAGGAGACGGAGTCGAGCGTGTCGGATGAGCACAGATGTGGCGCAGCGTGGTCTTGAGAGTCGGACATATTTTACCAGCATTTTTATGTCCTAGATTTATGATCATGTGTATTTTATTCAGTTTATGTACGCATGTTATGTATTCGTATTTCGGATGCTTCCGCCAGCGAGTTTTCTAGACAGTGCGAGACAGTACAGACTATGCATGTATAATTCCATAATCCGCGAGCGGATAGTTTGGTTGCATGTTTTTATTATGTCTGTGGGCAAGCCCAAGTTCAGTTAAGTTTTTATCTGCCACATCCCGCAATAAGTCAGTATTTTCGAAAAGCCAGCTCTCACGTTCTTTCGAAAATAAAAACAAAAATTTTACTCTGATTTTTCAAAGCTAGTAGTAAGGTGGGGTGTGACAAAAACACAATGCCAAAAAGGAAAAAATAAAAACACATTTGTCCTTAATCGCAACACAGAATAACAGAGGTCACAGAATAACGTAGCCTACTACATATCATGGTCATATATCTAGGATTGAACAGGTTTCGTAGCGTCATTATAACACAATATACTCAACTCATTACTAAATTATTCCAAAACAAACAAAGCATCACATAACATGGTCGATTATCGTAGGACATTCATCTAGTATCTCGAGCTAAGCTTTGTAGCATATATAATTAAACCTAAAATATATAGATATGTGTGTGTGTGTATGCATCAATTGTTCTTAAACAAGAACAGAAGAGACCATTAGTATATTTGTAACATGCACATATCATAAAAAACGCGTAAAGAAAAGTACAGCACCTCGTTGCAAGGGGACGTAGATGCAAAAAAACATTGTGGCGTCCCACGACTTTTCAAAATCTCCATATGGCTCAGGATGAATGACCACAACTCTAGTAGTTCTTCTGTAATCAGTGTATCTGGCAGCAAACACTCAACAACATCCTTCTTCACGGAGTATTCGGGTGACTGGAATATAACAAGATTGCTGGGCGTTTCCGTAATCATGCGTACAGAAAAAAAAATTAGAATAATACTCATTAAATATATGTCTCAAGTCTAACTAAACAACAATAATCGTACCCATCAGCAGCATCATTCTTCATTATCCAGTTGACTATCATCTTCTCTTTCCCATCAAGCTTCTTAACCACATCAATTGCTCTCTCTTGGTAGGGAGATTTCATTGCACCGGTAGCCTGGATGCGCCTCTTCGGCCTTGGGGATCCACGTACATTGTCAACACCGCCTGCACACATATAAATAAATATATAATGTAATACGAATAACCAACATCGATAAGTGGATGCAAACATACTAAAAAAAAAAGAGAATAACAAAAAAATCACACGTACGTATATGAATGAAATATTTCTATAATGTACCTAGTTGTGCATCTACTACGGTAGGCGTCTCCACCCTTTGTTGATCTATGACCACTCCAGGAGTCACAGCAGGAATCACAAATGCAGTTGCTTCCCCGCTCGCATGGTCATGGTTATCATTGGCATCTTCATCATCCGACGACAAGCCCAAGCTGAAGCTAGGCCCTTCATTATGCACTCTCAGAAAACTCTCTCGTTGTTCAACTGCCTTCATAATGTCGTCTATAGCCGCTAATGTTACAGGATCATTCCGAAATGCATCATCGGCTATCTGAGAGGCAGCACAATTCACGTTGACATTCGTTGCATCACTTCTCTTTGTGGCACTAGTGCAACGAGGCTGACTTGAGCCGGGGTGGCTCGAATTCCCATTGGGCGCTTCACTATACAAACCAAGTAACTTTTGTGCCGCGTCTTGCATTTTGATACAGTTTTCATCCCCCAATAAAACTTGTGGTGTCTTTTCGACCAACTTTAATATTTCAACACCAATTGCAGCAAGGGAACGAGTTTTAGATGCAAAATCTTGAACATAAGCCTGTAAAACCACAATAGCACAATCACGATATATGATTTGCACGATATATAATATGTAATGCACAATACATAATATTTCAATAATAATAAAAAAAAAAATAAGAACGTGTATGTCGTCAATAATCAAATATCTAATCCCGATCACTAATATGCAATTTAAACTCTAATTTAATTTAAAATATTCATCGCATACAACACTAATCGCAAACATGTATGTCAAAAGGAATCTGTTAATCGTTGCATGGAAAAAAAATTAGGAATCTATAATTTTAGGCACAATGACAATGAAATAAATAATAAGACAACGTAAAGTAAGACAATTCCACACCTATGTCAATGAAAATGCACATTCTTACATTGACTATTGCACAATATATTGCCAGTACTGCACAACCTTACAATGACGATTGCACAATATATTACCAGTACTAAACCAAAGAAAAAAAAATAAATAAATAACAAGAAAAATGTAACAACATAAATCATGACAATGTGCAACACATATATCACATATAATTATATATAATGCCAATGTATATATCTCATATTACATACTTGTACGGTATGTTCGTCAGTTACCCCAGTAGCATCGTCCGTATATGTGAGCCGAGCTTTATCAGAATGTGGGCTAGTGACGTTCACACACATGTCAGAATCCACGAAACCCCTTCCAAAGGCTTTCGAAGCAATCTCATCGCGTTCTCTGTCTCTCAATGACTCGTTGCTCCACGATTTAAAAGTCGGGAAAACTCTTGCAACTGAACGCACGGACAAGACTACCTTATCTGCATAGAAAAGCTGTCGGACAGAGCATAGATACAAATATAAACAGTATTAAGCAATTGTCACCACTAAAACTCTCAAAAAAATATACCAAATATGATTCATAGTAACCTCAAAAAATAAAAAAATAAAAATGGAAACAAACATGTCAAAAAGAAAAAATAAGGGAACAACATATAACTGACCGTCAAGAACAACAAAGGCCCTGTGTACTTCCGTTTACCATTCGCTTCCCACGATCGCTTGCTGTCCACTAAGCATCGAATCATGTAGGAGCACCAGTTCATATTGGCTACAGTTGATAAATCGTCGAGCATATGCACTAAACGGAAGTTTGCCATTCCGTTTGGACAACTCTCAAACAGACAGGAGACCATGAGAACGATAATATGGCGCCTGAACCAATCATCAGCATCAGCACACTCCTTCATCTTGTCCAGCACCTTTAAAGCCGTGATATTTCTTGTACTCCTAACATTGAATAGCCCAATCCAATCATCCAGCACACTTGATGTAACCCTATTCTTTTTATTTTTTATTTCAATATCCCCACGGGGTAGCCCGAACGTGACATACACATCATCTTCCTTGATGTGTACCTTCTCACCACCGTATAATTGCAGCTTCCGGTCAAGGTGGTTGAAGTTTTCTACTACCCAGAAACCCATTTTTGACGGGGTTGATGTTATGCCCAACTCCAATAAACACCCCAGTCCCATTTCTCGTATCGCATGTTTTTTCATGTCAGACATGTCAGAAATTGCCTTCACGAAAATCGATGCTGACGACCTTGTGTTCACTCTTGGGAACACATCATCCTTGTCACCGTCCACATCACCGACATCGTCTGAAACATAGTTGTCTATATATTTGCCTACAGTGTCGTCGTCTGACATTTCATATTTACCTTTGACTGAGAATTAAATTCAAATCGTAAGCTAGACAAGTAACAACAACAAATAAATTTATATACGTAATAAAGTTTAATTAAGTGAATATACCACGCTTAGCCTTCGTAATTTTCTCAAGACCGTGCCTAGGCATATCGTCGACGAAATCATCACTATCAGGTTGACTTACTTTGAGTGGACCGACTTTTGTACGCTTCGCACGGTCAGTACCACATCCAGGATCGTCCGAATGCCTCTTACACGGTGCATCTACTTAATATACAAATAGTAGGAAGTCACATCTCAAAAAAACACATGAAAACTTTAAAACTACTCCAACTTTAAAGCATTCAGAACATAAGAATATAAACCGAAAACAGGTATAATCTAATATTCAGCCAAGATATAATCCACACTACTCTTATTTTCCATATTCAGTTTCTACATTGCACATCATGTATACATAAACCGAATTGGAAATCAGCATGACATTACCTTGATATGATTTTTCACCATTCGGGGATGTACCGCCTTGCTGTAATAATGCTAAGCTCATACGACGTCGGGTCGCTAGCACATTATCAGTCATTCATTACAAAAGGTCGAAAAAATAGATTGATATGTCTTAATGTCTTAAATCGACGACATATACCTTTCCAAACGCTAAGAGGTTGATCCGATATTCCTACCTCACCATCGTTTTATCTGCAGCAACACACGATACAACAAAATAACCATTAACAAGAACAACGTACTTACTAATAAAGGATTTAAAGTGTAAATTGTTATGTGCTTAACGACAACTTTGATTTGGGAACTAACCATGAATCTGTTTTGTGCTTCCTTGAACAACATTTTCAATTACCGAGCTCTTTGCCTTACGGTTAGTACCTACATAAGGAAAGGTTGGAATCAAACATGCACCTTACATACAAAAAAAAAACAAAGAAAAAACAAAAACACAAAAAAAGCACACTATACGAAATAAGAAGACGTTCAGAATACTAGAAACACGAAATAAATAATATGAAACATCATAAAATCTCTAAAACTTTCCCTTAAACACAAGAGTATGTCTACCAGATTTTCATTTCATTATTATTATTTTTAAAAAACTATATTGTGAAACACATAGTGTCAGATCTACAAAACGATAAACCAGATAAATTGAGAGAGAGCGAGGATATTGTTACCCGAATTCTTAGGAGAATTTTCCATTCGGAAACGGCGAGACGATGCACCCTATACAGTACAAAAATTAAAAAAAAATTCAACCAAAAGCTCATAACAAGATAGAGAAATTGCAAGGCATAGCTCGAGTGTTAAAATCGTAAGAAAAATAGCTCACCAATTTTGAATTGAGATTGTGAGAAATCAGCTCACCACCGAAGAACTCTTCCACTAAAAGATCGCCTTGAGATCTGCGCACGTTACACCAAAAATAATTAATGGGTCTGGAAACAGACATCCAGCCAAAAACCCCATTGCTGGCGTAAAATACGTTAATGCCCTTTCATTGATATTATTGACCACAAGGTTAGTGTTTATTTACGCGTATGCCACCGCCTAATGATAGTGCGATCAACGTCAACAGACTTGATCTTGGCCTTTAATTTAACAGAATATGTGATGTAGATTTATTCTCATTTCTCACATTATGCACCATTCTCATGTGAACCTGCTTATATATATATATATATATATATATATATATAAATGGCAAAATAAATGATTAAATGATGGGAGTATAAAACTGATTTAATATATATATACACACATACACACACACACAGAGAGAGAGAGAGAGAGAAAGAAAGAAAGAAAAGGATGATTTTGCTTTGAAAGCACCAATGCTGTAAAATGCATGTCCTTGAGCTGCATTATTTTCATCGAGAATGACCTGCTCTTGAGGGGCATCAGGCCCAGTTGGCATTGTCTCATAAACAGATGCCTATTCACCAACATTAGGCACAAGACAGCGCCAATGTTGGACATATTTTTTCCCCTTCAAGGTTCTTTTGTAATAATAGTAAGTTCCTCGGTGCAAAGGTGCAGTTATGTCATCTTCTTTTAGACGACCCCTAATCTCACTATAAATTTGATCTTCTAATAGTTTGGTTCCTGAAAAGTAACAAGCCCAAAAAAGGACAAATTCAGACAGAATGAAGTACAAAAGTATATTGATGCATACATGAATGAACCATATACATTCTGAGAGATTTGCAATGAAAACATATGATTTTTCAGCCCCAACTTTCCGTTTGTAACTATTTTTTGGCAGCAGAACTCTTCAGAATGACACAGGTAGACTTTGGATTTTAAGTTCAACAAATCCTTGAAGCTCTATTATGTTATTCTTTATCTACAACAGATATATATAATGCTCAGAAAGACCCCTGACCATTCAAGCGAGTGCAAATACATCACATGTAATGACTATCTCTACTCTACAAAATATTCCTAAAATAAATCATCAAGAAGATAATAAATAACAGCTCAACCAGTCACATAGTTTCTCTTTATAATGAATAAATGCAATAACTTTATCAAGAATTCTAGTTTAACATAACCCAATGCCTAGTTGGAAATAAAAAATACACTAGCAGCGAGTTAAGTGATAAGAAATCGAACACACCAGACATGAGATGGTGGTTATAAGCATTTTCTTGTTGGAGATGGGCCAAGATTAGAGGGTCGGAGCGAGAATCATCACGAAGCCAATAGTAATTGTCGATCCTGACGTCGCCAAACATCTCCATCTCATGCTTCACATGCTTCGGAATTTGAGGTTCCATCTTTAACCTACATGTTAGAATATCACTTGTGAGTTGTCCCACATCGTTCATACATAGAAAATAGATCCACCTTATAAGACTAATGGGTTACTCCTCCTTCCACCAATTGGTTTTGGGATGTAACCCAATTTGGGCTTCCTTGATTTGGTGCGCTTCGTCCGTGGGACCGCACCCGTCAACCCTCGATTGTCATGGTATCAGAGCCAGTTCTACCGTGCGATGACGTACCCGTTTTTCCCCATGTACCCGTTTATGGGAGCCTACTTCTAGTAGGGCTTGGGCACCCAGCTCTGTATATGGGCTTGGGCTTTCGAAGGACTCACAAGTGAGGGGGCGTGTTAAAATATCACTTGTGAGTTGTCCCACATCGTTCATACATGGAAAATAGACCCACCTTATAAGACTAGTGAGTTACTCCTCTTTCCACCAATTGGTTTCGGGATGGAACCCCATTTGGGCTTCATATGGGCTTTTCCCGTTTTCTCATGCTGCGCTTCATGGTAGTGGGCCCGCACCCACTTTCCCCCAGTTTCTGTCACTACACACACAACTATCCCGATGTATAGTGTCTATACACCTAGCATTAACACCTGTACTTAATAGTGATGCCAAAATTGTATATAAACAGAACAAAGCAGATTGACTTCTCTCTCGTATTCTCCCTCATAACATGATACGCGGGGTCTTAATTTACCGGTTATCCCTGAGAAGCCAAAATTTTCAGGTTTTTATAACTAGTCGTTACATAAAAGGTTGTGTGCTTTTTTAAAAAATGTGGGCAAGTTTTAACTTTCTGAAAAGTACATGTTTAGAGTTTAATGCATTCAACTAGTGTTAGAACATGGATTGTAATACCTTATGTTGCTACGCCAGAAAGTTGAAATAGCGGAAGCACAACAAGATATAAAAACTCTTTGGGGAGCGTTTCACTACCCTTCAGAGCTCTTTCATTAATAACTTGATTGTGCGCACTTGTGTAAGTTGAACTTACAAGACTTGAATTCCCTTCTAGTCTTGCCACAACTACACTCAGATCAATCAATTACTTCTCTGGTCACTTCCCGTGGACTTAAACACTCTCGATCCCCCAAAACTCAGTGCTAAATCCCTTAGTACTGATCACGAAAATGTTCGAATAAAATAACCAAAACTAACTCAAAACAGCTTCCTATAAGAAAATCAAAAACACTGAACTGCAAACTAAAAGGAAAATAACTAAAAGTTTGAATTCTCAATTGAAGCTTGAATTCTACAAGTAATGGGAATTTCAGCATCCTTCAATTGATCTTCAAGTAGGGTTTATATATCATCCTTAGGCGTGTGCTTCTTCTCCAAGTTATTTCTTTCCTGCGAGATTTCTTTGCCAAAATTTGCGATTCTAATCATGAAAAGTGAATACTCTTGATCTTCTACTCAATCGAACGCGTCCCTTTCTATCCTGCCATGCATGATGATATCCTACAAAATATAACCATAATAAGATCACACAAATCTAATATATATATATATATATATATATATGTGTGTGTGTGTGTGTGATTATTTTTTGAGTGGTAACTATTTCCCTCCAAAAAAATCTATTTACTATTTTAGGAAATTAATTTAACAATTTATGGTATATTTCAAATAATCACTTCTGGAAATTGCGGCTCAATATTTAAGGAAATGATATAAGCCATAAAAAATCATTTTTAAGATACATTGATTACTCAAATCATGTGAATTTGGCTGATTTACCTAAATATGAAAATTTTGACTCCAATATCAATTATCTTATTTGGTAAAAATCTTCCAACTAAATTGTGTAATTAATTATTTAATCAGTGTTTTATATTTTTCGTGTAATTCTTTTGTGAAATGCATTTTTAATATGCCTTAATTACGCAATTTGTGTAAAACCAAATGATTTATTCAATCTGCAAATAATTAGTAGAATTATGGAAATATCAACTAAAATAATCAATTATGAGATTTGCAAAAAATTATTCTAAAAATATTGTGTTAATGACAGTTTTTATCTAAATATTATTTAATAATTGTTATTTATTTTTTGTTTATTTAATTACTCGAATTGTGGATAATTAAATAAATAAGTAGACTACATAAATTTATATTTTTAAGATACCCTAATTACACAATCGAATAAATTTAGTTGATTTATTCAATTGTAATTTCTTTTATAAAATTATCCACAATAGGATAAATCATCAAGAAGATAATAAATAACAGCTCAGCCAGTCACATAGTTTTGTTGACACCCGAGTTCGAGAGCCGAGCCGGAGACCCGGTCCATCCCGAAAGTGCCGAGCTGGACCGGAATATTTTTTGACCTGGACGTTCCCATGAGTCCGTCCTCCAGTCCGGCGTTTGGACTATGAAGCCCCGATGCCGATCTGAAGAGTGACGGTCTGGAAGAAAGGTTCCCCAGAACCGGAGGAAAAAGTAAAGAAAAGGTGCCGACTTGGAGTCTCAGGACGGGCCCCTGCAATGGAGGTGTCGACCTCGATAGTATTATAATAATGCCACTTGGGGGGGTAATCATTGGCTAATGGATGGGACACCCTAGCCTGCTGACCTACCTCCCCTAGCCAAGACATAAAGCCTGTCAGCATTAAATGCCTGTCAGAAAATGATGAGGAAAACCTCAAATCGCATTAAATTCTGTCAGGGAGGCGCCGAACTACTCTGCAAGAAACACTGTACGACAAGACTGATGAACAGTGCCTGAACAGTGTCACATTTAAGGCCACTATAAATAGCAGCCCATTTCATTTATTTTGGGTTGTTGAATCCCAACTACTTGCACTCATATTTTCTCTCTCTAAAAAATTGTAAGAAATTCTTGTAAGAAACCTCGCAGTATATCGCAAGTGCCGACCTCGTACGAGAGGCCGACCTCGTGATCATATAGTAAAATCGCAATTAAACCGTATTTCTTTGTCTTTTCCTTACTTTCTTTATTTTATTTAACTTTTTAACCGTTGACCGGAAACGCCCGTCAACAGTTTGGTGCTAGAAGGAGGGCACCATAAGTTATTTGGTGTCAACTTTTCGATCTTGTAAAACTCCACACCACGCTCATCTTTTTCCCACTTTTTCACTTTCAAAAGCAACTCAAAATGCTTTCATCTGGACATGACGATTCCACCCAGCAATCCGGCTCCCAGCCTCCCGGTCGTTCGCCGCTCTGTCCACCAGCGTTTGGGTGACAAGAGCCACGCCAACCAAGATCTCCGGGAGGTGATTAGGCGGGGCAAAGCCATCGGCCACGATACTGAGGAAGTCGCAGCCCTCAAACGCAGAATTGCCGAGTTGGAAGGTCGGCAGCCCACCGGGAGTGAGTTCTCACTCCCAGCTCATCAACAAACCCGTACGCGACCGACTCCTCTGGTCGCGGATAACGCCTCACCTCTCTCCCTCGATATCCTGCAAGAGGCCGTCCCGAAGGGAATACAAATACCCCAGCTCGGCCTCTATGACGGGAGCTCGGATCCCGACTCGCACCTCGGCCTCTACACTTCGTGGATGGACCTGCACGGCGCTTCCGACGCCCTGCGCTGCCGCATGTTCTCCCTGACTCTGGGACCCAAGGCACAGAGGTGGTACCATTCCTTATACCCCCGCTCCATTTCGACCTGGGCACAGCTCGGGTCGGCGTTCCGGTCCCACTTCATTGGATCGCAGGTCAATCTTGCCCCCAAGGAATCAATCTCCAACATTGTACAGGGCGAGAATGAGAGTTTGAAGGATTACATCGCCAGATTCAATGACCGGGTCCAAAATATGGAGCGGTGCCACCCCGACGCACTGCTCATCACGGCCCAGGGCGGCCTCAGACCGAAGACGCTGTTCAGGTGGTCCCTGTGCCAAAACAAGCCGACCACCTATCAGGAATTCCTCACTCGCGCTCAAGACTATATCATGGCGGAGGAGTCCTCATCCATCCCGACGTTCGACGCCACGCCGGCACCGACGCCGGCTAAGGCAAAGGCAAAGGAGGAAAAATCGGGGAAACCGAGCAAGTCGTTCGCTGAGATTCGGGCTCAGCGGAGACAAAGGGCCGAGGAGCTGAGAGAAAGCTACCAAGGCGTCTTCTCGGTAGGGGCCGCGGCGGTCTACGAGGAAATCAAGGCCAAGGGGTTGTTACCAGACCCCAAACCGATGTTCACCGACAAGGACAAGGTGGACAAGACCCGCTACTGCTCCTACCACAAGGCGCACGGGCACAATACCGACCAGTGCCGAAACTTGATCTCGGCTCTGCTCAAACTGATAGACGATCCCCAGCTTCGGAGGTTCACCCACTTCGGAGAGAAGAGGAAGAAAGGGGGCCGCTTCGAGGAAGGCCCAGACAGCGAAGAGGACGCCGATGTGAATCCCTGAAGGAAAAAGTCGCAGCAGGGCGGCCCCCATGAGATCATGACCTTCTACCCCACCCATCAAGACGAGGCCGGCACCTCCAGGGGCAGAAAAAGAGACCGGTCCCCTCGCACAGGGGCCGACCCTGCCAACCTCCCAACCCGGCGTGTCAACACAAGCCGGAGCGAGTCCCTCCTCTCCCGGAGACAAACCAAGGCCTACGCCCGACAGGCCTATCACGCCGGGCAAAGGGTGATGCATGCCCACAGCAGACCGGCGCCAGAACCGACCCCAAACACCATCACCTTCAACGACGAAGACGCCTTCCTGTTCGACCATCCCCACTCCGATGCCCTGGTGATCACGGCGCCGATCATGGCGATAAAAATCCACCGAATCATGGTCGACACCGGAGCCTACGCCAGCATCCTCTACTACGAGACCTTCAAAAAGATGGGGATCGATAGGAAAGAGGTGCAGCCTTGCCGGGAGCGGATCCAGGGCTTCAACGGCCAGACCATCGCCCCGGTTGGTCAGGTCACGCTACCGGTCCGGTTCGGAGAAAGGGGGCAGCCCACGAAGACGATCTTGGAAACCTTCAAGTTCGTGGACTGCCCAAGTGAATACAACGCCATACTGGGCAGGACGGCGCTCTACAAACTGAAGGCCGCCGTCTCCATCTTCCATTATTCCCTCAAATTCCCAACTCCCGATGGGGAGGGGACCCACCGAGGAGACCAAAGGGAGGCGCGGGAATGCATCCTGACCATCCCGCGCACCGAAATGAATGTGGCGAACCTACAGGAGGACGCCGGGGTGGAAGACACCGAGTCGGCACACGACGGTCACGGGGGTAACCGCATGCTAGGAAACCGGACAGGTTCGCACCCCCTGACCTCATCGGGTGCCGACCCCACAGCCACGGAGCCCAACGCCGGAGAAAATAACTCGGCCCCAGGTGCCGAGGTGACGGGCCCCGTCGAGGACAGAGTCGAAGACGACCTCGACGGGGACAGGGGGAGAAGGGCTGGCAAAAGGCCGATCATGGAGGAGGACGAGCTCGACCCTCGGACACAATACGAGGAAAAACGGGGGACGAAGAGGGCCGAGCCAATGGACGAAGTCGAGGTCATCTTCATCGATGAAGAGACCTGCTAGAAACAACTCCGGATTGGGAGCAGGCTGCCAGGGCCTATGAAGGCTGAACTGACCGAATTTTTCCGAAAAAACGCAGACGTCTTTGCATGGACCCACGAGGACATGGTCGGCATCGACCCACGGGTCGCCTGCCACCGGTTGCAGGTCGACCCCACGATCAAGCCGGTCGTGCAAAAGCGGAGGAAGCTCGGCCCCGACCGGCAGCAAGCCCTGGAAGAAGAGGTGACCAAGCTTAAAGATAACGAGTACATATGCGAAGTCCGGTACCCGACCTGGGTGGCCAACCCAGTACTCGTGAAGAAGAGCAGCGGGGCATGGCGGCTGTGCATTGATTTCTCCGACTTAAACAAGGCGTGCCCCAAAGACAGCTATCCCCTCCCTCACATCGACTACATGGTCGACGCTACATCAGGGCACGAGCTGATGAGCTTTATGGACGCGTACTCCGGCTACAATCAGATTCCCATGCATCCGGACGATGAGGAGCATACCTCTTTCTACTCGGCACGTGGTCTCTACTGCTACACCATGATGCCGTTCGGGCTGAAGAATGCCGGGGCCACCTACCAACGCCTAGTTAATAAAATGTTTGCTAGTTTGATAGGTGAATGTATGGAAGTGTATGTAGATGATATGTTAGTCAAGTCCGTGTACGCGTCCAATCATGTAAATGATCTTAATAAAATGTTTTCCATTTTGCGTGATTATTCAATGAAGTTAAATCCCAAAAAATGTACTTTCGGTGTCGGATCGGGAAAATTCTTGGGGTACATAGTCAGCCAGCACGGCATCGACGCAAACCCCGAAAAAATCAAAGCAGTACAAGACCTTCGACCGCCGACGTCGATTAAGGGGGTGCAGAGTCTGACCGGCAAACTCGCGGCTCTGAGCAGGTTCATCTCGAAGTCCACCGACCTCTGCAAACCATTCTTCGATGCTATCAAGAAAAATCACAAGTTCGAGTGGACACCGGCCTGCCAAAAGGCGCTGGAAACAATCAAGGAAACCCTTAGCCGGGCTCCCACGATGCAAAATCCCCGCCCGGGTGAAATACTATATTTATACCTGGGAATATCCGAGGTGGCCGTAAGTGCCGCCCTGATTAGAGAAGATGACTCAGGCCAGTTCCCGATATACTACGTGAGCAAGGCCCTCTACGATGCCGAGCTGAGGTACCCGCCAATGGAGAAACTCGCCTTCGCCCTGGTGACTGCGGCCCGAAAGCTTAGACCGTACTTCTTGGAGTACTCAATCACCGTCCTCACGGCCTACCCGCTGAGACAAATCTTGCACCGACCCGACACCTCGGGTCGAATGGTCAAATGGGCGGTGGAACTGGGACAATACGATATCCAGTACCGACCCCGAACAGCAATGAAGGGGCAGGTACTATCGGACTTCATAGCCGAGTTTACGCCGGGAGTCGAGGAAACGAAGGGCGAAGAACCTTGGGTGATGTACGTAGATGGGTCCTCCACTGCCGGACGAGCAGGCGGAGGGGTCGTCCTCGTAGATCCTCAAAAAAGGCTATTCTGCCATTCAATTCAATACCTCTTCCCGGCAACCAACAATGAAGCCGAATACGAGTCATTGCTATCCGGGCTCGCTCTAGCCGAAGCCATGAGCCTGACCGATCTCGTCATTCACTCCGACTCTATGCTAATGGTCAAACAAATCTCGGGAGAGTTCGAGGTCAAAGAACCAAGACTAATCCCTTATTTGGGACTAGTGAAGAAGAAATTAGCCAAACTCCGGACCCGAATAGAGCACATCCCACGAACGGAGAACGTACAAGCCGACGCCCTGGCCCGTCTCGCCTCAAGTGCCGGGGTGGAAAGCGTCGAATACGTGCAAGTCGCTCACAAGGAGCAACCTTCTGTGCTCGGCATCTCCGTGATGAGCGCCGACCAGGCCGCCGCGGACCAAGAACCAAACTGGATGATCCCGATCCGGTCGTATCTTGAGACCGGTGCGTTGCCATCTGACCCAAAAGAGGCCAGACGGCTCCGCACCCGGGCAGCTCGATTTACGATCGTGGCCGGCGAATGTTCAAGAGAGGATACTCGGCACCCTTGCTCAAGTGCGTGGACGAGAAGAGCGCCGAGTATGTTCTAAAGGAAGTTCACGAAGGTGTATGCGGAAACCATTCCGGCGGTTACGCCCTCGCCCACAAAGTTCTCAGGCAAGGGTATTACTGGCCCAGCCTGAAGAAAGACGCCTTGGACATGGCTCGAAGATGCGCAAAATGCCAAACGTTCGCGCCGAACATCATCCAACCTTCGCAGCCCTTGAAGTCGATATTTAGCCCGTGGCCGTTCGCCAAATGGGGCGTCGATCTGATCGGTCCCTTACCTACCGGAAAAGGCGGAGTAAAGTACGCGGTCGTCGCCGTGGACTACTTCACGAAATGGGCAGAAGCCGAGCCACTCGCCACTATCACCGAACAGAAAATGATCGACTTCCTATGGAAGTCAATCATATGCCGCTTCGGGGTGCCGAACTCCATAATCACCGACAACGGGAGACAGTTCGAGGGAAAGAAGCTAGAGGCATTTTGCGAAGAACATAACATCAAACATTTCTTCTCGACACCTTACCACCCCCAGTCCAATGGCCAAGTCGAAGCCGTTAACAAAATTATCAAACAAGGACTCAAGGTCCGACTTGAAGCCGCAAAAGGAACCTGGCCGGAAGAACTCCCGAACGTGCTCTGGTCGTACCGCACAACTGCGAGATCATCTACGGGAGAGACGCCGTTCTCCCTAGCATACGGGACCGAAGCAATGGTACCTGTCGAGCTCGGCGCCCCAACCTTTCGAGCAACCAACTTCGAAGAGGAGTCCAATTCCGAGTTGTTAAGAGCAAGTCTCGACCTGATAGATGAGCACCGGTCACAAGCCGAGCTCAGAAACGCGGCATACAAGAGACGAAGCGAGAGATACATCAATTCCCAGGTCAAGTCCCACTCCTATCAGGTCGGCGACTTGGTGCTGAAAAGGGTAACGGGGCCTGACCCCGGGCCGCTAAAACCAAAATGGGAAGGGCCCTACAAAATCAGCGAGGTCCTCCCACATGGGGCCTACCGTCTCGAGCACCTGGACGGCACCCCCCACCAGTACCCGTGGAATTCGGCGTTTTTGAAAAAATTTTACCAATAGGTCTAGGACAGTCTCGTATTTTCATTCTTGTAATTTTACTTTGTAAAATAGATGAAGCTTATAAAGATTTATGCTTTTTATTCTTTATTTTTGCGATCTTACTTTTGCCTTAAGTATGGTTGAGTCGAAGCGGCGTAATTAACGTAAGGAACGAAGTGTCGGCCAGGATCAGCACGATGGCCTGGTCGGCACTAGCTGGGCTCAACTAGGAAGCCCAGTCAGGCCAATAATACCTCCGAGTCCAAACACAGGACCGGTCAGGTGAGCTGCCACATAATTATGTGCAGGCCGGGTCAGTACGATGACTCGACCGGCACGAATCGGGCTCGGCAAAGCAGCCCGGTAAGGCCACTGCGCCAATGTAAGGAATGAAAAATAGTGGACGAAAAGTACCGAGCCCAATCCCGGGCTCGGCCCAGTAAGTAAACTCAAAACGCCGAGTCCGATCTCGGACCCGGCCACGTAAGTAAGTAAATATGCAACACGGCACCAAGCCCACACTTGGAAAAGTCGAGAATAAACACTCGTCCACTCATGAGTAAACAAATATTCGAAAACCCATTCATCAATGATAACATCACTCGCTCAACACAAATAAAGGTAAAGATACTCAAACATAAATAAAATCAGATAAACCATACGTTCGAAGATAAAAGTTAGAAATATTCGTTACATAAATAAATTGTTCAGAAAAATAAGGCCACAGGCGGCCAAAATATAAAGGCACGCAGGCCCAAAAAGCACCCTAAACGACGAGGTCGGGACCCTCGGCGACAGCTTCAGCAACAGCTTCGGCGCCGGTCTCCGTCTTCTCGGCACCAATTGCTTCGGTCGCTGCCCCGGCTGTCACCTCCTCACCAGCTCCCTTCGACCCCGAGGTGCCGATCCCTGCCTCGGCATCCGCCGCCGCCTTAGCCGCAGCCGCGGCCCTCTCCGCCTCCTCTATCTCCGCGACCACAGACAGCACGACCCCGCGCCTCGGCTGGGACTCGGGGTCGGGGTCGGCCTCAGGTGCGAACGGCTTATACCCCGGTAGAAGTTCCCCGGGGGCCAATCGCCACGTCTGCGGGGAGGGGACGGCGCCGAATTTCTCAAAGCCGACGATAATGTCGTCATCCCAACCCCGGAGCCGACGAACCACCGCAGCCTCGTCGGGATCGATCTCGCAGACCAGGCCCTCGAAGTCCAGGTCATATCGGCCCGTCTTCTCGGCGAGAATGGCCCGGAAATCTTCGAGGGAGAGCACCCCGGCGTCGAGCCGTTGGAACAGCCAGTGGAGGTTAAAGGCCGCTGACATATCCATGCTCTCCCGCATCTCCTCGAAGAATTGAACCTGGACCTCGGCGAAGGTCATGGGAGGAGGCAGGGCGATGGGCTCGCTGTCTATCTGCTTCGCCGTCTCCTTCAGGAGACAAACCTGGGAGGACATCCTCTTCCCGAAATCCTCCAGCTGCGCGACCACCTCGGCGTGCTCCCGACGCACGCGCTCCAACTCCTCCGCGTGGTTCCTGAAGGCCTTGACAAGGTCGGCCTTATGGGCCTCCTCGGCAGCGGCCACCTCGGCTGCCCTCCTCCCCTCACTATCCGCCAGGGCCTTCTCCAGCTCGGCGATCCGGGCATCCCGAATCTCCGTCGAGCGGGCCAATTCTTGCTCCGCCCGGGCCGCCTTCTCCTCAGCCTTCGCCGTTGCGCCTTGCTGGAGGACGAGCTGATTCTCCAACATTTTTGCCTTCTCAGACTCGTCCTTCAGCTCGCTGATCCGGCCCCGGCAGACAGCGTGCTCCTCCTCGAGCTTCCGAAGGGCGGCGCCTTCCTTCTGCGTCTGCTCCGCAACGTGGACCAGCTCGACCATGGCCCGGCCCATAGTCGCCATGGCGTGGGATGCGAGCTGGGGCAGTGAGAGCATGGGGAGAGCAACCTCGGCAGTGGGGGTCCACGAGGTCATGACGGACCGCCGCCGACATCACCTACTCGGGCAGGTTATAGGGATTAGGCAGGTCGAACGGCACTGCCGACCTGGCGTCGATAAACCACTGATCCGGAAACCGCCCAAGGCTCTTTGAAAGGCCGGCCTTGCGGGTCGGGTTCACCGGGAAATAAGTGGACGACCCGGCCTGGTGCACGAAGGCCGACGACTCGTCAGCCAGGGCGGCCCCCTCTACCACGGCCGCCTTTTTCTTCGGGGGGGGAGGTGCTTCATTCCTCATCCAGGTATTCCCCTCTTCTTCATCGGGCTCCTCCGCGAGAAGTCGGCGCTTCCTTTGTCGCGGGGGAGGATTCTGATTGGCGGCGCCACGGCCACGGCCAGCGCCGACCTCACGAGCATCGGTCCGGCCGCCGCGGTCGCTATCTCGGCCTCGGCCTGGGGGGCCCGCGGTCACCGACGTCGGATCCGATAGGGGCCGGGCTTCCCGCGGAGGATTCACTCCGGTGGGCGGTTTTGGTGGGGCGGGAGTTGAGGTCCCCGCCGAGCTAGACCCCGCGGTTTTCTTCTTGCTCCTCGAGGTCAGAAAATCCATGCGGCTCGCCATCTTCCTTCCCTTTAACGGGTTCGGGTTGGCGCGCGCGTGCTTGGTAGCCTCCTTGACCGAGCTGAACCCGCACTCGCGGAGAAGGGGGTAGTATACTGCTCGAGTAAAAAGTCGTGAATAAGTAACGGAAGGAAAAATAAATATTCAACAACCGTTATGTTCTGGAATAAGGGAAAGAGAAATACCGGGCTCAAACGATTTGCTGTTATACTCTGGACAAAGGTTGTGCAGGACCAAGCTCTTCTCTGCGACAAGGTCTTTGTAGAGACGTTTGTCCTCGTGTAGTCCCAGCAAGGTTTCCACCTTCGCGACTAGCTCGTCACTCGGCTCGGCGCGGGGATTGTGGACTGAAACGCAAATACCGACCTGTTAGCATGAAGAAACGACAAATCAGAAAGACGAAAAAAGAAAAATGAGATACTTACAAGGGCCCGAGATGAAATCAGTAGACGGGTGCCGACTTGCGTCGGGCGTCCTCCACTCGCCGCCGACCCAGAACCATTCCGGCAGATAGCCGTGCAGGGATTCTGGGACTTTGTGGATCAGCGACTTGTCCACGCCCGGGGCGACCGAGCTGTAATAGTTGCCGGTCTCCCCGGACTTCTTGAAAACGAACAAGGACCCCACATCGGCACTCGTCGGATCCGCCCATCCTTGCTGGCGGAACAAAACGATAAGGCCAACAAGCCGAGCGAAGACCGTCGGCACGAGCTGACTTATGCATATGCCGAGGTCGCATAGGATGTCGTTCACGGCCCCCGGTAATGAAAATCTTAGGCCGAGCAAGATGCTCGACCGGTAAACGCCGATGCAGCCCGGCGGAGGGCAATGTATGCGCTCGCCTGCGTAAGGGGCGAAAACCCTCACGCCGGCTCCGAAGCACACCTTGCCCCTCAATTTGGCCAGGTCGAGGTCGGTCAGCATTGACGGGGTCACCCAAACAGTCGCCTTTGCTGTGGAAGGCCACACTCGCGGAGGACGGCACCAACACCCGGGAGGAGCCGTGATGGCGGCCTCAACCGCAGCATCGACTTCGGCATCCTCGCGAGCCATAGGCACGCGCTCTCGTCCGTAAGTATCGCCTCGGAGCGTCTCTTCGACCAGCTCAGCGTCGACGTCAGATTCAACGGGGGAAACGGAGCCGGTCTCCTTCTCGGCCTCCTCGGCGTCAGACTGGCCAGAGCCGAGGTCGATAATTTCGATCTTGGGGAAGTCCAAATGTCCCCGACGACGCTGATCCGCCGCCGCCGCCGCCGGCGTCACGCGGACGGCGGAGATCGGGGTTACTCGGAGCGGTTGCAGTGCCCCGGTTGTCGGCGGGGAGTAAACCACCAACTCCCCCGTCTCCTCCGCCGTGAATCCGCCATCTCCGGCGGGGAGGTCCGCAGCATAGCCGGAGGGACTCGACATAATCAACAAATGAAAAGGAAGATTTCGAGAAAAATATAATTACCGGTGTGGAGATCTCCAAGAAGCTCAAAAAATCCTCGAAAGTCGCTCTGAAATCTTGCTCGGAAATTTGGCTGCTCAGAATATTAGGTTGCTCGAAAATTTTAGAACTCGTAAAAGTTCCTCAAGGAAGATGATGGAAATATATATACAAATCAAGAGCCAATCACAGCGCTACACGTGGCACAACGTTTGAAATTCGAAATTAAAGGCTCGATCTAACGGTCAGGATTCAAGCAATCCGACGGTTCCAAAAGAACTGCGTGAGTATCACGCGCCCCAGAAACCGCCGTTTCACCAAAACGACACGCCGTTTGACAAGGACGAATGAAGGAATGACGCGTGTAAAGGCTCTGAACCGACGTGAATTTTCATAATCGACAGGAAGCGTAACGGTCACGACACATTAAATGATCCATCGTTTCGGGTCTGGGAAAGGTGTGCGTGACAAATGGTAGATAATTTTGCAAAGTATGATCTGAGTGCCGACCTCGGATGTGCCTTTGGGTAGCGACCTCACAGAGGATGCTGAAGACACCCCCTTTGAGCTCGGGGGCCTGTATGTTGACACCCGAGTTCGAGAGCCGAACCGGAGACCCGGTCCATCCCGAAAGTGCCGAGCTGGACCGGAATATTTTTTGACCTGGACGTTCCCATGAGTCCGTCCTCCAGTCCGGCGTTTGGACTATGAAGCCCCGATGCCGATCTGAAGAGTGACGGTCTGGAAGAAAGGTTCCCCAGAACCGGAGGAACAAGTAAAGAAAAGGTGCCGACTTGGAGTCTCAGGACGGGCCCCTGCAATGGAGGTGTCGACCTCGATAGTATTATAATAATGCCACTTGGGGGGGTAATCATTGGCTAATGGATGGGACACCCTAGCCTGCTGACCTACCTCCCCTAGCCAAGACATAAAGCCTGTCAGCATTAAATGCCTGTCAGACAATGATGAGGAAAACCTCAAATCGCATTAAATTCTGTCAGGGAGGCGCCGAACTACTCTGCAAGAAACACTGTACGACAAGACTAATGAACAGTGCCTGAACAGTGTCACATTTAAGGCCACTATAAATAGCAGCCCATTTCATTTATTTTGGGTTGTTGAATCCCAACTACTTGCACTCATATTTTCTCTCTCTAAAAAATTGTAAGAAATTCTTGTAAGAAACCTCGAAGTATATCGCAAGTGCCGACCTCGTACGAGAGGCCGACCTCGTGATCATATAGTAAAATCGCAATTAAACTGTATTTCTTTGTCTTTTCCTTACTTTCTTTATTTTATTTAACTTTTTAACCGTTGACCGGAAACGCTCGTCAACAAGTTTATCTTTATAATGAATAAATGCAATAACTTTATCAAGAATTCTAGTTTAACATAACCCAATGCCTAGTTGGAAATAAAAAATACACTAGCAGCGAGTTAAGTGATAAGAAATCGAACACACCAGACATGAGATGGTGGTTATAAGCATTTTCTTGTTGGAGATGGGCCAAGATTAGAGGGTCAGAGCGAGAATCGTCACGAAGCCAATAGTAATTGTCGATCCTGACGTCGCCGAACATCTCCATCTCATGCTTCACATGCTTCGGAATTTGAGGTTCCATCTTTAACGTACATGTTAGAATATCACTTGTGAGTTGTCCCACATCGTTCATACATAGAAAATAGATCCACCTTATAAGACTAATGGGTTACTCCTCCTTCCACCAATTGGTTTTGGGATGTAACCCCATTTGGGCTTCCTTGATTTGGTGCGCTTCGTCCGTGGGAACGCATCCGTCAACCCCCGATTGTCATGGTATCAGAGCCAGTTCTACCGTGCGATGACGTACCCGTTTTTCCCCACGTACCCGTTTATGGGAGCCTACTTCTAGTAGGGTTTGGGCACCCAGCTCTGTATATGGGCTTGGGCTGTCGAAGGACTCACAAGTGAGGGGGCGTGTTAGAATATCACTTGTGAGTTGCCCACATCGTTCATACATGGAAAATAGACCCACCTTATAAGACTAATGTGTTACTCCTCCTTCCACCAATTGGTTTTGGGATGGAACCCCATTTGGGCTTCATATGGGATTTTCCCGTTTTCCCATGGTGCGCTTCATGGTAGTGGGCCCGCACCCACTTTCCCCCAGTTTCTGTCACTACACACACAATTATCCCTGAGAAGCCAAAATTTTCAGGTTTTTATAACTAATCGTTACTTAAAAGGTTGTGTGCTTTTTTAAAAAATGTGGGCAAGTTTTAACTTTCTGAAAAGTACATGTTTAGAGTTTAATGCGCTCAACTAGTGTTAGAACATGGATTGTAATACCTTATGTTGCTACACCAGAAAGTTGAAATAGCGGAAGCACAACAAGATATAAAAACTCTTTGGGGAGCGTTTCACTACCCTTCAGAGCTCTTTCATTAATAACTTGATTTTGCGCACTTGTGTAAGTTGAACTTACAAGACTTGAATTCCCTTCTAGTCTTACCACAACTACACTCAGATCTATCAATTACTTCTCTGGTCACTTCCCGTGGACTTAAACACTCTCGATCCCCCAAAACTCAGTGCTAAATCCCTTGGTACTGATGACGAAAGTGTTCGAATAAAATAACCAAAACTAACTCAAAACAGCTTCCTATAAGAACATCAAAAACACTGAACTGCAAACTAAAAGGAAAATAACTAAAAGTTTGAATTCTCAATTGAAGCTTGAATGCTACAAGTAATGGGAATTTCAGCATCCTTCAATTGATCTTCAAGTAGGGTTTATATATCATCCTTAGGCGTGTGCTTCTTCTCCAAGTTATTTCTTTCCTGCGAGATTTCTTTGCCAAAATTGCGATTCTAATCATGGTAAGTGAATACTCTTTGATCTTCTACTCAATCGAACGCGTCCCTTTCTATCCTGCCATGCATGATGATATCCTACAAAATATAACCATAATAAGATCACACAAATCTAATAGATATCTATATATATATATATGTTTGATTATTTTTTGAGTGGTAACTATTTCCCTTCAAAAAAATCTATTTACTATTTTAGGAAATTAATTTAACAATTTATGGTATATTTCAAATAATCACTTCTGGAAATTGCGGCTCAATATTTAAGGAAATGATATAAGCCATAAAAAATCATTTTTAAGATACCTTGATTACTCAAATCATGTGAATTTGGCTGATTTACCTAAATATGGAAATTTTGACTCCAATATCAATTATCTTATTTGGTAAAAATCTTCCAACTAAATTGTGTAATTAATTATTTAATAAGTGTTTTATATTTTTCGTGTAATTCTTTTGTGAAATGCATTTTTAATATGCCTTAATTACGCAATTTGTGTAAAACCAAATGATTTATTCAATCTGCAAATAATTACTAGAATTATGGAAATATCAACTAAAATAATCAATTATGAGATTTGCAAAAAATTATTCTAAAAATATTGTGTTAATGACAGTTTTTATTTATATATTATTTAATAATTGTTATTTATTTTTTGTTTATTTAATTACTCGAATTGTGGATAATTAATGAAATAAAACCCGTTATTATAAAAATTAATTGATGCTCACAATATTATGTTTACATTGCACGATACACTGTCGCACTTTCGCACGCATACATATTAATTGATGCTCACAAACCTATTATATATAATATCGACCAGTCAATCAAATCGCATAAAATTGTAGTATAGGTTCAAGTGTAACATTAAAACAGTATATGCAGTAATATTGTATTGCACAACAACATGTGTAATATTGCACAATGTGTACTACTATGCACAATATAAATTTTAATTCCTAACCTAAACAACTACTGGAATAAAACTCTGAGCCCCTACAATTTGCATTCATATCATAACCTGACATCAAGATAATATACACGCAAAACACATAAAAAAAAATCCAGTTAACCATTGCCCATTCGACGTCATGTCATCAAAACGCATCATTCACACAAGAGAATTCAAAAGTATTAAGTGATCGACGATCCACAAAACATCAAAACAAGTACAAACTCCAAACATATTCACTGTCTACATCATTAAACATTCAATCACACTATGCTGACACGTGTTGCTTCTTTGCGAGATACACCGGATGAAATCTATTTGCTTCCGCTAGATTGATATCCCTCAGTTTATGTGCACAAGCTATGACATAACTATAGCGCTTCCTCATGAGCTTCGTTTGTCCCTTGTCTCCCACCTTTAGCTGTGGATTCCAACTCTTACCAACAACGCCTTTAAAAGTCTCCATGTGGCGCATTGTGATCACACCGACATCATCCTCATCAACCACCTTGACTCATGCCATGTCAACAACGTCCGGAATGGCTAATCCAACTAACTTAGAACTCCTTGACAAATTCCTCTCGCCTAAATACTTTGATAGTGATTGTTGCTGTAACAAAGTAATACATGGTAAATACAAACACAATACACACACAAATGTAATAACACCAAATCATATGTATATTATAACATTACCAATAGCCCGACAAATGACATGAGAGCCTTCTTCACAGCCACATCTTTGCAATTACTGGCACTGTCTAAAATACTGTACTTTTGGGATTCCGTGGCCACGCATAATAATCCCGAAAATGGCACAGAGTGCACAGGAAATAAAAACTGAGGATAAAAATAAATATGTTGTTGAAAATGTAATCCAACAGAGTAGTTCATGTAATTAACGATACAATAGCAACATAATGCATATCATCAAGAAAACCGATTACCATCGATATCTATTTTAGTTCGTATTTGGACATTCGTGCAATTTTATAAATATGTAATCGGAATAAATATTAATATAAATAATAGAACTTTCCTTTTTATTTATCATGCTTGCAAGAACATATCTTCAATATATCATTTTTGAACTTGTTGCCAAAAATATAATTCTTTCACTTCAAAACTCCATACTTGTAAGTAGGGCGATTCTACTATCAGGTAAGCTTGTACTTTTGCTTGTACTGACTTAACAACAGGTACCTCTTAAATGAATTCCATGTGTCCTTTTCGTTATTAAATTAAATAAAAACTCGAAAAAATTGGTTACTGAAATACGAAAATGCCCTTGTACTAGGTACAAGGGGTACAAGGTGTTGAACTTTTCTAATATTAACATTTGGCCTAAACATAATTACATATATAAAATAAACCAACAATTAATCCAAAATTTCATTTCAAAATATCTTCTGCAAATAACAACTCGAAGGTCTTCAGCAAAATTTCATTTTCAGAATCGATAATTTGAAGAACAACTCGAAGGTAAATAATTTGAAGAACAACCCGAAGGTAAATAATTTTGTTTTCAGTTTTGATAATTGAAGAACATTATGTGAAAGATGTTTTCAATTTCTTGTTCTTCATTCAGTTTCAATAATTTTGTTTCCATTTTCGATAATTGCAGAACATTATGTGAAAGATGTTTTCAATTTCTTGTTCTTCATTCAGTTTACCGTCCAATCATGTGGTAATGTGCATCTGCCATTTTGCTTTGTATCCGTGAGTTATAAGACATAGATATTGGTAACGCAAAACACTCCGACCGGCTTGAAATCAGCTTGCCTCCTTCTTCCTCGCCGGTGGAACGCCGCGTTCCTGCACAGAACTCTCACACCGGAGGGGTTTTCCGGTGAAGAGCCTCTGATGCTTAAGTCAGTATGTGTTTGTTCAATTTTCCAAAGTAAAGAATGGATAAATCGTAGGCTACAAGAAAAGACCCACTCCCATATATATAGGAGTGAGATACCTGCTCTAGGAACTGCCCGGCTTTTGGTGAGCTGTCCTGCCCGTAATGCCCGCCCGTACACACATAGTGTGCGTGTGTCAGAGATTGTCAGAGGTGGTTTTCGCCACTATCACTCTGCACTAATATATTCTCGCCACGTGTCCCTCTGAGCTGAGGGAGATTATTCTTCTGCGCGGGCCGTTGGGATCTTCTAACGCCATCCACGCGCCTTCTCGCGTTCAAACCACGCTCTAGACTGCTCTTCACCCGTTGAGTGCTCGACCTCCTCCCTTTTGGTCGATCCTCGACCAGTTCTACTATTCTGCTCGATCTCCTCCCTTTTGGTCGATCCTCAACCCGTTCTACTATTCTGCTCGATCTCCTCCTTTTTGGTCGATCCTCGACCCATTCTGCTATTCTGCTCGATCTTCTTCCTTTTGGTCGATCATCCTTCTACCGATCCGGTTTTCTCCACTTTGAGGTTGCTCGACCGATGATGCAAACCGGTCTATTCCTCAGCTATATAATATCCCATATCAGATATGATGAATGTTGTAATGCGAATTTGTCTATGTTAATCTTGATAATTCATTGATATTGTTTTTTAATCATAAAGAAGCACATTAGATGTTTGACGAAATGTCTGAACAGACCCTGAAGATGCAAAACCGATGAGCTGCAAAATACAGATTGCTAAAAATTACAACCGAACAAGTTGTTTGTTGTTGTTGTAGTCATAAACAATGTTTATGACATCAATTTAACATTTTAGAATATGATCATGAGCTTTAGTCATAAACAAGCACAAACTATTCTTTAAAATGCAACTTGATATACATGTGCGATTTATCATGTTGTGTCTTGATAAACAAATTGCTCTATCTGTTGTTTAATTTATCGTCATAATGGAATTAATGAACATATATGTTAATGATTGTTTTGTCATTATGGCAATGCAACACAAATAAAACTGTAAGAACATGAAGTGTACCAAAAAACTTCCCCAAAAAATGTTGATTAATCAGAACATATTAAACATCCTTAAGAAAATTTTAATTAACAAAAGAACAATAAATTGTTCATTCATAAACAAAAAATGTAATTGTACGAAATATGTTTCTTATCACGATGAATATGTTTCTTTTTTAAATGAACATGTCAACTTATAAGATGAACATGTTATGTTATAAGATAAATATGTTTTATTATCACCTGAATATGTTAAGCTATAAGATGAACATGCTTTTTTCTCAGATGAACATCTTTATTAACACGATGAATATGTTTGATTTTGTACAAGATGAATAAGTTGATTTTGTACGAAATATGTTTCTTATCATGATGAATATGTTTCTTTGTACAATGAACATGTCAACTTATAAGATGAACATGTTATGTTATAAGATAAATATGTTTTATTATCACTTGAATATGTTAAACTATAAGATGAACATGTTTTTTCTCAGATGAACATCTTTATTAACACGATGAATATGTTTGATTTTGTACAGGATGAATAAGTTGATTTTGTACGAAATATGTTTCTTAACACGATGAATATGTTTCTTTGTAAAATGAACATGTCAAATTATAAGATGAGGATGTTATGTTATTATATGAATATGTTTTACTATCAGATGAATATGTTCAATTATAAGATGAACATGTTTTTCTCTCAGATGAACATGTTTATGAACACATTCATCGTGTTAGATTTTGTACAAGATGAATTAGTTGATTCTGTACGAAATATGTTTTTTAACAAGATGAATAACATACGAAATTTATCCGTAATAGTGTTTTAAAAAGAAAGCGTATCATTTTTACTGACCAGTGTTTTTACTGTTTGGATGCAACTGAAAGCCATGTTAAAATGTTCATGGAACATGAGGATGCTCGCCAATTCATCAAACGTAATGGATTGATGGAAGGTTGTTCGGTTTCATTTGTGCTGCTAGGAGAAGATCATCTGGTGTTTAGGATTATTCGGTAGTTGCTGTGACAGGTTCAAAATCTTTTTGTCTATGTAAATTAATGAATTAACTGCAATTCGGATTGGAATCTGCGTGTATTATATGCCATGGCAACTTTTGATATTTCTATTGTATGAATTTGAACTGTCCAACTTTCTGCGATTTATGAAGTTAAATTAATTTACCCATAATTTGCAAACAAAATGACAAATGAAACTTGTAGTATTAATTTATCTCAAGTGCACTATAACACGATGAATATGTTTATTTGTAAAATGAACATGTCAACTTATAGGATGAACATGTTATGTTATAAGATAAATATGTTTTATTATCACCTGATTATGTTAAACTATAAGATGTACATGTTTTTTATCAAATGAACATCTTTATTAACATGATGAATATGTTTGATTTTGTACAAGATAAATAAGTTGATTTTGTACGAAATATGTTTCTTATCACGATGAATGTGTTTCTTTGAAAAATGAACATGTCAAATTATAAGATGAAGATGTTATGTTATAAGATGAATATGTTCTACTATCCTCTGAATATGTTCAATTATAGGATGAACATGTTTTTCTCTCATATGAACATGTTTATGAACACGATGAATATGTTTGATTTTGTACAAGATGAATAAGTTGATTATGTACGAAATATGTTTCTTAACAAGATGAATAACATACGAAGTTTATCCGTAATAGTGTTTTAAAAAGAAAGAGTATCTTTTCATTGACCAGTGTTTTTACCGTTTGGATGTAACTGAAAGGCATGTTAAAATGTTAATGAAACATGAGGATGCTCGCCAATTCATCGAACGTAATGGATTGATGGAAGGTTGTTCGGTTTCATTTGTGCTGCTAGGAGGAGATCATCTGGTATTATATGCCATGGCAACTTTTGGTATTTGTATCAATTTGAATTGTCAATATTTTGATAATATCATTTGGGAAAATAGGGTAACAAATTTGTGGTAATACTTTTCTGCGTATTTTATTTTATTATGTTTGTGTTGTATGTTGTTTTGTTTGCATTGATGCAAGGTTACCCACAATTAGAAGTCAACATTTCAATTGATATAAGTTACTACTTAATACTGCTGTCAATCTGTCATGACGAGCTAAAAAAAACTGATAACTAAAAGAAGAGTAACCCAAGGGCGTAGCTGCAGTTGCACCAGTTTACAGAACAGTGGCAAAACATGATTTTTTGGGTTTACATAGGACAAAACAGTTCTTATTACAATTTTGTCTTCTTTTATTCACACTGACTTATGTTTTCAATGCCCTTGTCCTGACTGCCATTTGGAATGCAGAAGTCACTGTCGTTTCCAACATCAGAATGTGCTAGTTGGCTACTCTCTTTTTTTAATTGACAGGTGGTTGACTTATGCCTGAGGTCCCTGCAAGTAAAAATATTACAAGGTAATTCCGTACGTGCGCAATAATATACATAAAAAAACACATTTTATAATTACCCGCATGATTTGCATCTTTGCTTTCATGCTGGCGGTGCGCCTCTAGATCTAACCCTTCGTGGGTCGCCTTCCTTAGTCGAACCTCTCGCACGATCCTTAATATTATCTGGTGCGTTTGGGAAATCATTAGTTGAGGTTCCTGTATTGGCTTCTTCATTTCTCTCAAGGTTATCAATTGCACGTCTGACTTTCTTCACACATCTTTCTGTATCGGGCTCGTTCTGAGATGCCTTGGAACACATGTCGACTGACTCTTTATGCAGTTCGTAAAATCTTTTGTTTTGTGGATCAACAGAAGCAGGCACATAGTGATATGTGTTGTTGTCTAGAATTAACAACTTGAAATTAAATACAGCAGATGTGCAGATTATTGAGATAAGTGTTAAATTGGATTTTATTTGATAATCACAAGAGTACAGAAGTCGGTTTTATTGTTGAAAACCGAGATCATTACAAGTCATGTGCCATGTGTTCGAAAAAGATCCCCCCGTACTATCATAAATTCTGCTATTTATAGTACGGTAATTTTTGTCTTCTTGCTCGAAATGGATAAAGACGTATTTAATGTTGAGCTGCTTTACTTTAAGCGGTGGGGAACATCAATGATTGCTTTTTCGTTTTGTTGGTCCAATCAGGTGCTTCCATCTTTATCTTCTCTTTAGATATTTGGACATTGTGGTAGTCGGTTTGAATAAAGAAAACTTGATTCATCTTGTCGAAATATTTGTTGAACCGAAGTCGGTTTACTCACATTGGCTTCAATAGTCGGTTCCTTTGATAATCTTCGGAAGTCGGTAATCAATTCTTATAAATGCTGACTTGTAACCGACTTATTTTAAGTTCACCTTCTTCTGAAAGATTATTTCTTCAATAAAGCAATTAATCTCCGTCTTCAATCTTGTAATCAAGTCGGATATCAACAGTGAGTCCCCCGACATTAGTAGGTATTTTGAGATTTTTGGAATAACTGCTAATGTCGTTTGTTGTTCCGCTTTATTCCGACTTGCTTTGCTTTGTTTACCGACATGAGAACACTTTGCTGCATTTGTTATTTTTTGAATGGCACTTGGTCTGACGTGGCGGCTCTTAAAAGATGTGTCTGCATTTAATGGGTCCAACGGATATAAATTTGTAACGACATGGCGTTTCTAGACGTGCCCACGTGTATTAATAATTACTGTAACGTTACACCGTTCTAAGATACGTCCATTTCACGCGCCGTTTCCAGATTTTGCCAACGGTAATAAATTAAAACCTTTAAATAGACATTGATTTTGACTGCAAAGGGTTTCTTCACCTCTGTTCTTCGAATTCTTTGCTTTTATCTCCTTATTCACATCCTTTTGGATTATCCTTCCTATTTCCGTCTTGTACAATTTGTGCTATTTTCTTGTGTCTTCTTCAATTCAGGGCTTTGAAAGTTCCGGTAAGATTTTGCCCTAATTTTTATATTTCTGTGTTCGCCAATTTCGAATTTGTTTTTATCTTCCCATTGATTTCGCAAAGATGACTTCTCGCGCTGAGGATAGCAGTAGCCGTACAATTTCAGAAACTAGGATTTTTACCGATGAGGATTTAGAATTACCTCTCGAATACTATCGGTGGGATCCTCTCTTGGTCCAAAGACTGAACTTAAATAGGGATATAATTGAAGAGGATAAGATAGTTGAGGACGGTGCTATGTCTTTGCCGGACTATTGGAGGCGTCCACCGCGTCGATGGCCTGAGGTAATTGACGAATATAGAGGCGAACTGGGTATCCTGACTGATGCCGACATTGTCATGCTTCGGGGGGAAGTTTACATTCCTTCCTCGGTAAAATTATTTGCTCCATACCCGGGTGAAAGGATAACTTGTCCCCCACCGGGTTGTATAGGCGTTTTTGCCGATTCGTTAAGATCAGGATTAAGATTTCCACTTCCCGCTTTAATCACAGACTATCTGAGAAATTGGGGAGTTGGCTTGTGTCAGATAGCACCGAATTCATGGAAAAGAATTATCGGCCTCATGGTGTTGTTGAAAGAAAAGGGTTGGGACATGCCAACTGTGGATGAGATAAGAAGTCTTTACTCGTTTAGGCGATGCGCGGACAGACAAGTATCCGATCCTTTGATCTGTTATGCTTGTGCGGGAAGACCCCAAGAAGGATTAAAGATTGGTGAATTGATTTCGGACATTCCTGAGTCACTCCATGGATTTCAAGAGGAGTGGTTGTGGATTGGAGGAGACTGGCAGACTCCGAATTTTTCGAAACCTTTAATCGATGGGATGTCAATTCCCATCAATATTAATTCTGCGATTTGTAAGTTTTTGTTGTACTTCTTTTTACCGAGTTGCCCTGACTGCTTGTTTTTGTACTAACAGGTCAACGCTTTGTTATTTGCAGCCAAAAGCAAAGGATCTAAACTCGGTTCGACTCTGAAAGAAAGGATTACCGAGTTGTTCAAGTTGAAAAAGGCTCAACGTAACTTCAAGCTGATTGTAAAGGACACGAGATTGAAAGTCGTTGGCCTTTGCCCTGAAATTTTCGACAGTTCTTTTCAACCAGGTAAACTTGAATAAATTTTCAATCTTATGTGAAGTCGGTTGCTTTTGAAAGCTATAGTAATTTGGTCTTATACTTGCAGTTTACTACCCGCTTATTGGAGTGCTCGGTTTTAAAACCATCCGCGACGCTCAAGCTTTCCGCCAGAAAAGTCCCAATTTAGATCTTCGTACCAAAGTTGGAAAAAGTAAAGATCAACGTTTATCAGAAATGGGACGCAAGAAACTAGTGAAAGCCTATCTGGACAACCCGATTATGAATCCTCCGAAAAACGAAGTCGGTGATGGTACGACGTCAGCAGCTACTACCAAAATAATGCAACCAAATCCATTATCTGTTGCAGCAGAGGGTCCTATGGCTGCTATCGCTGCTGCTACCGCCAATCCATCTGAAATTATACCCGCTGTCGAGACTATTCCATCAGGAGTCCCACCTGTCATTGAGATTGCTTCTGATGAACCCGATGGTGACCGAGGAATTGTTGCTGAACGTGAAGTTCCGGTTACTCGGTCAAAGAAAAGGCGTGCAGAGAGTGTTCCTATTACGGAGGAACGAAGGAAAAAGAAGCACGACATCGATGATAAAGGAAAGAAGAAAGGACCAATAGTCGATCGATCCTTTTTACCCATTGATGAAGAAAGGGCTCTGAATTTTAGGCAGCCATGGGAGTCAGTTGAGAAATGGTTTTCAACTTTTGAATTAGTCGAGATTCCCGAGATCACAAGCACCGTGGAGCTGCCGAGCCACGTGGTTGATGTCGCTCGGGTCCGAATGATGGTGTGGGATCCGAGGTCCGAGATTGGTGTATCGTCTTTACCAAGTGCATATAAATTCAGATATGCAAAAGCTTGCCTTGGCCGAGCTCTTGTTAGCTTAACAATGGCAGAAGACGACTTCCGTTTAAATGCTGCTCAAGTATCAGAAAAGAAACATTCACTCGAACTCAGAGATGGAGCACTTGCATCTCTGAGAGAGGAAGCAGCAGTGAAGGAAAGGGAATTGCAAATCAAAATCACTGAACAAACCGAGCAGCTTTCGATCGCTCAGAGTGAAATCGAAGCTTTGAAGGTTGATAAGACTAGCCTTGACTCAGACGTATTGAAGCTGACAAGTCAGGTTATTACTTCCGAGCAGCGCATCAAGATGCTTGAAGAACAACTCTCTCGGTGTGAAGGCCTTCTTCGCAATGAACAAGAAGCTCATGAGGTGACTCGAAGAAGTCGGTCTGAAGTTGAAGACTTATTAAAGAAAGACCGAGATGCTCATCTTGCCAAACTCAACAAACTTCAAGAAGAGAAGATGAAGTTCGCCGAAGAAAAATACAACGACGGGCTTAGAGCTGGAAGGATCCTCGAGGCTGAAGCAAACAGACTTAAGGCCAACGCTGAGTCGGATTCTGAAAATGAAGACCGGGAGTTTGAGATGAACACGTGTATCAATCTGCGCTGGGTTATTGAGCGATTTGATGACGGACTGTACGATATCGAAGTGATTCGTCAATTTCTTCTCCATAAAATCAAGAATCATAACTTCAACCCCTCCATTGCAACTACTCACATTGAAGCTGATGAAGACGAGAAGAGTTTCTGTGAGGGTCTCCTTGCTTCTATTGGAGCTGAAGCAAGAAGTTCTGAGGCCTCTGAATCGAATCGAGAGAGAGAAGCTCGTCTTCGTCGGTCGTTTGTCAATATGGTGCTCGAGGGCGAAAAAAGAAAAGAAGTCTGAGCTTGCTAATATATATGTTAAGACTTTGGCTGAGGTGAATATAGAGGAAGAGCTTGAGAAGATGACTCCTGAGCAACTGCGCAAGGCTGTAATAGCATTTCTGGAAAGAAAAGTTGCCGAGTTATCTCAGAAAGTGGACGAGCCTGTTACTTCCGAGATACCTGAAGGCGGGGATGATGCTGTTTTGGACAAACACATCCCGGTGACTCTCACCGAAGTGGAAGAAGCTGCAAAGGCTGAGGAAGATCGAGTCTTCAACATCATCAGTCGAGTCATGTATGAGCAAATTACAAAGAATGATGCGGAAGAAGCAGCGAAGGACAAGAATGGAGCTAATCTTGCCGAGAAGACGGATGATCCTAAATAGTTTTAACTTTAATCAATCTTCCTTTTTCTTTTTCTTTTTTTTTTTTTTTGGGATTGTCCTTATTTTGAAAATGTGTTCTCGGTATGTCGAGACACATAGTTTATTGTAATAGACAATCTTATTTATTTAATGAATGAAAATCTCTTTTTATTTATTTTCATCCACAATTTATATCCAGCATGGCATTTTACTTTTGCTGAATATTTCAAGTGTTAAGAAGTCGGCCAAACTTAATTTTATAAATAGACACCATCTTTTTGGATGGAAAGTTGGATATTATCTTTTTCAAATCAATCTTCAGGATCTGAATTTAAAGACAATCCAACTTTGATTTTAATTTGTCTATAACCTTCCTAAGTCATTGAACTTAGCTATGAGAAGGTTAATAGTTTGGTCGAGAAAGATATAACTTACCGAGTTTTAAAGCCCGGTTTAGATTCAAAATATCTTTCAAAAATTTTAAGTATTAGTCTTGTCCAAGTTAAAGGCTTGGCTATATAAAGACTAATTATATACCGAGTTAGAATGTCTCGGTTCTTTTTAAGAGTCTTTAGCACACAATTTTATTATATTCATCAAAATGTGTACAGAGTCATATTTACATCACGAACATTTATTGAAAATACTTCTTCAGATAAACAGCATTCCATGGATACGGAAGAGTAAGTCCATCTGGTTTCTCAAGTCGGTAAGTACCTTTTGGGAGTACTTGACTGATTTTGAATGGTCCTTCCCATTTTGGCTGTAAAGGCCCCGGATCTGGTCCAGTAATTCTTTTAAGTACTAAGTCACCGACTCGAAATGGTCGAGGCTTCATCTTTGAATTGACATATCTTTCGCTTCTTTGTTTATATGCAGCATTCTTGAGTTCTGCCATAAGACGAGTTTCATCTAAGAGATCCAAGTTGGCTTTCAAGTTCTCTGAGTTAGTCTTGTTTTGAAACTTTGTTACTCGGTAAGTTGGAGATCCGAGTTCAACAGGGATGACTGCTTCTGATCCATAAGTCAAAGAAAATGGCGTTTCTCCTGTTGCATTACTGATTGTCGTTCTATAGGCCCACAATACATTTGGTAATTCTTCAGGCCAAGCCCCTTTTGCTACCTCAAGTCGGATTTTCAAACCATTTTTTATAATCTTGTTGACTGCTTCGACTTGTCCATTGGATTGAGGATGGTATGGTGAAGAAAAGAAGTGCTATATTTGATACTCTTCACAAAAAGCCTCAAGTCGTTTTCCTTCGAATTGTCGCCCATTGTCGGTTATAATTGAACTCGGTACACCGAACCGACATACGATCGATTTCCAAATAAAATCGACAACTTATTGTTCGGTTATAGTAGCCAGTGGTTCAGCTTCAGCCCATTTGGTAAAATAATCGACTGCTACAATAGCAAATCGAACATTTCCTTTTGCAGTTGGAAGTGGACCGATTATGTCAATTTCCCATCTAGCAAATGGCCAAGGACTATAAATCGACTTGAGGGATTCTGGGGACTGATTAACATTCGGGGCAAATATTTGGCATTTCGTGCATTTACGAACCCAATTGATCGCGTCTATCTTCAAAGTCGGCCAATAATATCCTTGTCGAAGTATTTTGTATGCCAACGCTCGAGCACCATTATGATTCCCACAAATTCCTTCATGAACCTCTTCAAGGACATATTTCGATTCTTGTTCAGTTAAACACTTCAACAGAGGAAAAGAATATCCCCGTTTATAAAGAATCCCATTGTCCAATGTAAACCGAGCTGCTCGAATTCGAAGAGCTCGAGCTTCTTTCGAATTTTGAGGTAAGGCTTCTGTTTCCAAGTATGTTATAATCGGTGTCATCCAGGTCGGTGATTTCAATAACTCGGCATTTATGACTTCAACAGGAGAAACAAAAGGTATTTCTTGATGACCAACTTGGACATACTCAACATCCTCCAATCCAGTACTTGAAGCAAGTTTAGAAAGAGCATCAGCTGGAATGTTTTGTGAACGAGGAATATGTTCTAACCGAATATCAAATCGAGACATCTTCTGTTTTACAAGCGTCAGATATGGTAGCAATCGAGGTTCTTTTACTTCGAAGTCTCCATGGACTTGGTTCACCAACAGCTGAGAATCAGAGAATACCTTTAGCTTATTTACGTTCATGGATTCCGCAAGGCTTAGTCCAGACAATAGGGCCTCATATTCTGCTTCATTATTTGTTGCCGGGAATAGATATTTGACAGAATGGCAAAACATCTTGTCCTGAGGATCTATCAGAATGACTCCTCCACCAGCTCGATGTTGAGTCAACGAACCATCAACATATAAAGTCCATGATTGATCACCATTAATTGTCTCGATTGCAGGAGTAAACTCGGCAATAAAGTCAGATAAAACTTGGGCTTTAATCGCAGTTCTCGGTTTATAATGAATATCGTACTAACCGAGTTCAATGGCCCACTTGATCAGTCTTCCCGATGTGTCAGGTCGATGTAAAATTGACTTCAAAGGGTAGGAAGTAAGTACCGTTATTGAATGCTCTTGAAAATAAGGACGTAATTTTCGGGCTGCGATGACAAGTGCGTATGCTAATTTCTCCATCGGTGGATATCGCAACTCAGCCTCATGTAAAGCCTTACTAATGTAATAAATTGGATATTGTTGATGTCCTTCTTCTCGAATAAGAACAGCACTGATAGCGGAATCACTTACTCCCAAGTACAAGAATAGCATTTCTTCAGGTATCGGTTTTTGTAAAGTTGGGATTTGAAGAAGTGTTTCTTTTATCTTTTCCAGGGCTTGTTGACATTCTTTGGTCCACCCAAAATGTTTTCCCTTCTTCATGGATTCGAAAAAAGGGTCTGTATCGGTCTGTTGACTTTGATATAAACCGATTTAAAGCAGCAAGTCGGCCAGTAAGAGCTTGGACACCTTTAACCGACGTGGGAGGCGTCAGATCTATAATGGCTTTTATCTTCAAGGGATTTGCTTCGATACCTTGTTGAGTGACAATATATCCCAAGAATTTTCCAGAACCAACCCCAAAAGTGCATTTCTTCGGATTTAACACCATGGAATACTCTCTTAAGATGTCGAACATCTCTTGTAGGTGATTAATATGACCAGCTGCACGAACCGACTTAACAAGCATGTCGTCGACATAAACTTCCATTGTTTGACCGATAAGCTTGGCAAACATTTTATTAACCAATCTTTGATATGTGGCCCCAGCATTTTTCAAACCGAACGGCATCATGGTATAACAGTATAATCCTCGAGCTTAATAAAAAGATGTATGCTCTGCTTCTCCAGGATCCATGGGAATTTGATTATATCCTGAATAAGCATCCATAAAACTCATTAATTCATGTCCAGCGGTAGCATCCACCATATAATCAATATGTGGCAATAGATAACTGTCTTTGGGACAGGCTTTATTTAAGTCGGAAAAATCAATGCAAAGTCGCCATGCACCGGAACTCTTCTTCACCAAAACAGGGTTCGATACCCAAGTCGGATATTTTGTTTCCCGAATAAACTTATTATCGATTAACTTTTGAACTTCTTCTTCAAGAGCCTTTTGTCGATCAGGACCGAGTTTGCGCCGCTTTTGGACCACTGGTTTGATCGTTGGGTCCAGATTTAGTCGGTGAGAAGCAACCTTTGGATCAATTCCTTTCATATCTTCATGTTTCCAGGCAAATACATCGGAATTGGCCTTGAGGAACTGAATGAGCTGATTTTGTATCGGTTCTTGAAGACTCGCTCCAATTTGCAACGGTTTTTTACAAATCGGATCGTCTGCATAAATTGTTTGGTTCTGCTCGATCAAGTTTATTCTTTTCCTTAAATTGAGTTCGAGGATCAAGTTCATCTTCTTCATTAACTGGCTCTTTTCCTGGACGTTTCCCATGATCACAAGTCAAGTCATTACTAGATTTTGTTGGGTCAAGTTCCATCTCGGTAGTGTGTGACTCCGAGGTGATGAGAGTTGAGTCTTCTTGGTTTTTCTTGATACTTTCTATCATATGCATTGGTTCGCATGGTTCATGCCAAGGCTTTACCCATACCATTCCACGAGCTTCATATTGGTCCCCATAATGAGTTCCTTCTCCATAATTGGTGGGAAATTTCAAAGCATAATGGAAGATCGAGACGGCTGCACGAAGTTTGTACAAAGCTGTCCTTCCAATGATGGCATTATATTGATTTTTAAGATCCATCACTTTGAATGTCTCCATAATGACTTTAGAAGCTTGTCTAGGGATTCCAAACCGAATTGGCATAGTAATTTCACCGAGGGTTGATGTAATCGTGCCATTAAAGCCTTGTACTTGATCTTTACAAGGTTTCAACTCGGCCGGATCAATTCCCATTTGTTCAAATGTACGTAACATTAAGATGCTTGAATACACCCCTGTATCTACTAGTATACGATGTACCGGTATACCACAAATGGGTGCCGTTATTATTAGGGGGTCAGCGTGCGGGTGAGCGAAGTAACTAGCATCATCCACATTGAATGTTATGGGACAATTATTTCGAGCGTTAATCTTATCTCGGAGGTCGGTTGTCAAAACAGTTTTTCCTGTATTATAAGCCTTTCGGGCGTATGCCTTCACCTGCCGCCGTGATTCAAACGACGTATTGCTACTGTTATTGACCCGAGTTACATGATGAGAATTGTCAGGATTATAGTATCCTCCTCGGTACATCATTTCAGTATTCTTCAGTGAATCATTCTCTTCTGAGCTCATCATGAACACTTCTTTATCACTTGGTCTCACCCGTTTTGGATTAACTGTTCGTTCCTCGTCTTCATCGTCATCTGGTAAATCTAACAATCTTCCCTTTCGTTTATAATCTACATTCTTGGCAAACTTTTGGACTTGAGGATGCCAAATAAGTCGCAGTAAGGCAGAGAGTAAACCGAGGCATTCATCAGTATTATGGCCTGCCGACTTGTGGTATGAACAATATCTTGTCTTATCAAGTCTTTTTTCAGGAGTTCGCACAGGCCGAGGGTCAGGAAGAATTCCTTTCCCTTTCAATTCCTCAAATATAGTTGCTGCTCCTGCCGAAAAAACTGCCTGATAGCTAGATTTAATTTCATTAAGGTATTTGGTTCTAGCTTCTTGCACCTCGGGTATCTTAGGATTCTCAAATCGAGACTTATTTGGTTTGAAGAATTTATTTTTCTTCTTCTTCGACTCTTGTCCGACATCCGACTTAGGTGAAGAGAAGTCGATATTTGGAACCGACATTGATTCCTCGGCTATAATATGTTGTTGAGCTCGGACCAAGAAGTCTTGAAATGAAGTCGGTTTATTCTGACAGATACTCCAACGGAACAATGAATTTGGCTTCAACCCAGCTATAGCCGTGACTAACAACGTTTCGGGATGACATTGTTCCATATTCTGTATACGTTCATTAAACCGAGTAATATAGTCCTTTACACTCTCATCGTCTTTTTGCACAATATTTGCAATTGATTCTTTGGGAATTAAAGAAACTCGGCCCCGATAAAATGAGATCGAAAAGCCGTTCTCAATTGTTGCCATGTAGAGATTGAACACCGAGGTAAGGAATGGTACCACTTTTGAGCTTGAGGTCCCAAAGTTAATGAAAACATCTGACATCTGAGTGCCTCAGTTGCCCCATGAAGATCCATCCATGAAGTATATTGACCGAGATGAGCATCAGGGTCCGAAGTTCCATCATATAAACCAATCTGTGGAACCTTTACTTTGGTTGGAAGAGGTTCCCTGGTCAAATGAGGGGCTAAAGGAGTCTCAACTTCTTGATACGTCCCTTCCATTGTTGGAATTTGTCGTCGTGATTCCTCATGGTTATCTTGTTGAGTTTCTAACTCAGCAATTCTTTTTCTTAACATTTTCAGCTCTTCAGATTCACGTCTTAAACGATTTCTTTCAATTAGACGACGTAACTCATTTTGCTCACAACGAATATGATTTTGTTCAAGAGTTCGTCGCAAATCAGACGGTTGATTGTGTTGTAATGTATCTGTTAACGAAGGAGCTGGTTGTCATGGTCGACGTCCAGAATGACTTTCTGCAGTGGCCTCCGATAGAACTGCTTCTGGAATATGAGTTTGCACAGGAACTACTCCACGGTTTTGAGATGCAACGTCATGTTGTGACTCATGTGTGCGTGGATGAGAAGTTGCATGTGACGCAGCGGGAATATCATTTCTTCGTGGAACTGGTGAAGGATGAGTTTGAGGATTAACCGCTGCGGTTGGTTCTATTCTTGTTCGTGCCATAAAATCAGTTAAATTTTTCAAGAACTCTGGATCTTGAAACAAAACGGAATAATCAATTGATGTAGATAGCACGGCTGAATTTCCAGTTGTATGAGTTGGGTGACGATTGACTCCAGTATCTGGATTTCGTTCATTTCTCCCAGAATTTGACATCCTTGTTATATGTTAAATTCTCAGACAATCAACTGATCGAAGGTTCAGCCCTTCCTCTAGCGCCAAACTGTTGTTGTCTAGAATTAACAACTTGAAATTAAATATAGCAGATGTGCAGATTATTGAGATAAGTGTTAAATTGGATTTTATTTGATAATCACAAGAGTACAGAAGTCGGTTTTATTGTTGAAAACCGAGATCATTCCAAGTCATGTGCCATGTGTTCGAAAAAGATCCCCCCGTACTATCATAAATTCTGCTATTTATAGTGCGGTAATTTTTGTCTTCTTGCTCGAAATGGATAAAGACGTATTTAATGTTGAGCTGCTTTACTTTAAGCGGTGGGGAACATCAATGATTGCTTTTTCGTTTTGTTGGTCCAATCAGGTGCTTCCATCTTTATCTTCTCTTTAGATATTTGGACTTTGTGGTAGGCGGTTTGAATAAAGGAAACTTGATTCATCTTGTCGAAATATTTGTTGAACCGAAGTCGGTTTACTCACATTGGCTTCAATAGTCGGTTCCTTTGATAATCTTCGGAAGTCGGTAATCAATTCTTATAAATGCTGACTTGTAACCGACTTATTTTAAGTTCACCTTCTTCTGAAAGATTATTTCTTCAATAAAGCAATTAATCTCCGTCTTCAATCTTGTAATCAAGTCGGATATCAACAATATGTTTGTCTAAGATCTTTTCCCGCTAAGGTCGTCCACCTATCAAGTATGCATTTGGTTGGCACATTTCGAACATGCAAGTACTTTAATGCAGTAAATAGATGACTACATAGAATGCCATCTGTTTCCAGCATCTTGCAATCACACTTGAATATGCCTTCATTTATATTCACCTGGACCGACCATTCTCTTTTGGTTGATGGATCATAATTTTCCATTTGGAAGACGTATGTCTCCCCCTCATCAGTCCTCCTCTCAATCACAATATTATTTTGCTCACGATCAACCTCCCTTCGAACTTTACCAAAAACCGAGCGTGTATAAAGTCCAGACAGCTGAACAAGAATCCCGTGAAGTGGTGTGCCTTGCGGAATATCCTGTGGGTTCATCTCCGATTCTTCCTGCTTCTTGGAAAAAGTCGACCGCAACGACCCCACAATATTATGGAAGGTTTTAAGGAGCTCCGTAATAGTGCTGCCCAATTTTCCCGCCTGCTTGAAGAGTGCATTCACAGATTCCGCTCTTTGGGTTGTTCTAGTCATCCCCATGAAACTCCCTCTAAGGTATGTGTCACACCATTGATGTCTCCTTTTATATGTATCTTTCACCCACGTATTGTCTGCCACACCATGTCTGTTTGTTTCTAATTCCCATTCAGATTCAAACTCCTTGGGAGTCCAATTCTTCATTACTAACTTCCCAAATATTTTGCAGAAATCGTGGGCCTTCACTCGCTGTACACAATTTCTCTCAAGATGCCATGCACACAGCCTATGTTTAGCTTCGGGGAACACCTTAATTATTGCAGAACACATAGCATCGTCTTGATCTGTGACAACGGTGGTCGGCATTGCAACACCCCGCTACTTAGGGCCAATTTTTCGCAAATTTTAACTCTTTCGAAACCGCTTATAAATTTTTCGAAATCATTTGCAAACTATCTCGGGATGCTGCTAAGAACTATTCTGCTTAAAAATCCATTTTTCTTTAAAAATAGGTCTAACGACTGGTTTAGACTTAAAGAAATCATATTCATATTTTATCGAATCATGCACATTAGTCTAGACCCGTTCGTACTGGCGAACTGGGTAAAATTTGTAATATCCCATTCAGTAATTAATAAAAGTAATTATTCTATGTATGAACTAATTACTTTTATTAATGCTCGTTCCTAGTTCCGAGCCAGTTATTAAGTTATTCAGTTAAAAATTCGACTATAAGTCGAAAGTATTCTCGGTTCAATATTATTCAGTAATCGAGCCAGTTCAGTAATTAATTAATTCCGGTCTGTTTATTTTTATAAATGGATTTATAAGACAGGATTAATTAATATAAGATGACGAATAATCGAAAATGAGTATATTTTGATTAATCGTTTAAGATAAGTAGTGAACTGAACCTAAGTATGTTCGGTCATGAGTTGAACTTAATTAAAAAAATATCCGAGCCTTATTACTAAATACTTACAATTTTTTTAAGTGTTTAAGTCATCAAGATAAGATCATAATATTGAGCCTTAGCATAAGTTGATACAAGTTAAGTCTCGAAGTGTGGTTAAGTATCCATGAACATTTAAGTGATAAATGTTCAAAGAAGTGAGAAAATTTATTTAGACATTATAGTCTATTTAAATTATATTAAGAGAAACCGAAATTTTTAGAATTTTCGGTTTTACGGTAATCGTTCGTTTTAAGTCCGAATTGAGTTCCGTAAATTGTATTATTCTCGGTTTATTAGCATGATCCAAGACCATATATGAGCATTACTTTTCAGTAAAAGAGTTTTAAAAATCAGCCATTTTGAAAATAAATGTATAAGTAATACAAAAAAAGGATGATTTTTATTATTTTTATTATTTTCCAAATATTTTTATATGATGAATGGTGACATTTTTTAAATAATATATGGAATCAATTACATCACATTAAGCACGAAAATTTTTGTCATCAATTGGTGAGAATGAGATGAGAAAATCACAACAAAGTTTTGCTAAGTCTTTAAGTTAGCATTTTTTTTCAACAATTGGTGAGAATTTTATTAAACTTGGTGGAATAAGTTTTATCTACCAAAAAGCTCATTCATGGCTATAAATAAAGGCCATTTTTTATGATTAATTATGTTTGTATAAGAATACAAGTTAATCATAAAATAGTTTATGATTAATTAAGTTTATAAGTTTAAATTGTTTATTTTGTTTATTTCTTCACTCCATTACGATGTCTTGCCAATTTATGCCTATAAATTGAGGCCTAAAAATCAGAGTTCTTACACCAAAGTTAAGTACCAAAAGTTATATAAGAGTGTAAGAGAGAATAAGTAGTAGAAATTGTGAAAAAGTGAAGAATTTAGAAGTGAAAAATCAAGTTACGATTCTTGCAAGAAGGAGGTAATTTACTTATCTTAAAAGTTACATGCTTAAGTTCATGTTTTGAAAATGAGTTTACATGTTTAGTAGATGATATTAAGTGTTTAGTAATGTTTTTATATGACTTAGATATTAAAGTTTTATATGAATATAAGCATGCTAGAAAATAAGTTATTTCCAGCTCATATATATGTCATATGTGTTCAGTTATGATGAGATTTTTACCTAGCTATGAAAAATATGAAAATCTATGCTTCCTATGGTTATTTCTTATGTAAAAGAGAAGTACATAGGATCAAGGATCAAGTCATTCAGTTTAGTATAACTCAAGATATGAATTTTTAAAGTTTATCATGCAAGCTGAATTTTATGTACTTGTTTTCAACAACAACTTTAAACTTGAATAAGTCGAGATATATGCATGATAAAATTATGAAATTTTTAAGACATGTCTAAATATGAGTTAAGAATATGACTGTTAAATTTCATGATTTGAAGATGAGAAATGAATGAGTTATGATAATTACAAGGCATATATGTAAAGATGAGTATATATGCAAAAATTATTCATGATATGATCAAGTTATTAAAGTGAGATTATTATAATCAATTCTCATATAAGTGATGAGCAATTTGGCAAAGTTTTAGTTTAATATGTTGAGTATATAATCTTATAAAGATTGTATTAAGTATGACATATTAATATCATGATAAAATGTTATGATTAAAAGTTGAAGTATGACTTGAGTTTATTTTCACTTTCAAGTTAATTAAGTGAAAATTTAATATAAGCCAATATTTAAAATTTGGGAGATATGATTTATGATGAATTAAGTATTTGATTGAGTAAAAGTTTAAGAAAAAATAAGATGTTTGATGACTTAATATTTATTTGAGACATATTAAGCTTATTGAATATCTTTAAGATTCGGATAAGTAAGAGTTAAATCTTATTGAGTATACGAGCATAGTACTTAGTATATTTGTTTATATTTTTATGTAGCTTGCAGATATAGCTACCCAAGAGCAACACTTACATTTTTCAAAAGTTTTCAAAAGAAGAAAGGTGGGGACCCAGACTGGGTATTACATTGAGTATAATATTGATATCATGTTCGAGGTATGTATACAGTTTAAGTTTATACGCTTGGGATGAGGAGGCATTCAGTTGTCTCAGAGTATATCCTAAGTTCTGATGGAGGCCGTTTGAGTTGCCTTGAGAAATATCCATCAGATTGTGCACAAGTATCCGATCAGATATCGGCCAGATTCAGTTTAAGTTACTGGAACAGATTTCCAGTCCATATATATACCAAAGATCATGATATTGTATTATTATTGTTGTTTACTTTAGTATGGGTGATTTCGGGGTACAAGAAGATCAGTACTCACCCTCATTGTGTTTTTGATGTAACAGGGTCGGGCCGGAGGTGTGAGCTCGAGAAGTGGTGGTGGTTGTCGTGCACTTATTTCAAGTGGACATTTATTAAGTATTTGAAATGTCTATATAATAAACCACATTTTTAAGTATTTCCGCTATGCACATTAAGTATTGAACTTGCATTTTTAATAAATTTCTGATTTCATGTTTATACCGTTTCGAGAAGTATGAATATGATACAGTTAAATGCAAGTTTAAAGTAAATATGTTTTCTTTATGTCTAGAGAAGTATTAGACAGAAAGTTTAAAGATAAACGGATTTTCAAGAAGATGAGTTTGAGTAGCATCTCGAGTTAGTCGCAAAATATTTTGAAAGAGTTATAAGTATTTTCGAAGTAAAAGTTGCGAAAAATTTATTCTGATGAGCGGGGTGTTACAAAACTATTTAAGTCTGAAAATAACGTCATGCATGTTCGAAAATAAACACAAACATAGCGGAAGTCTGGAAATGCGTGGAAGTATTAGTTATCCTAACTAGGCTTGCTTCTATCTTTATAGATCGGTGTATGACACCGATATATATGGTCTCCCTTTTAGGGGTTGGTTCTCCATCAGCTGGACATCTCGGGCTTTCTGGGGTATTCCAACTCCAGACATAAATCTTTTGGGAAGAAGCATGCATAGCCTGAGATCTTTCTTTAGTGGTTTTTGAAATAGTGCTAATGTTCCGATTGGAGGCAACTACGTCAAGGGATAAAAAGCAACTGGCTAAAGATGAAGACTGAAAGCGAACTCTACTGCTACTGGTTCATTCGAGGCACAGGACAAAATGATATCAAATGTTCCGGGAACAGCTTTTGTGCGGAACTCACGACCACAACCACCACAGCTGGACTCACGCCTGCCCGCCGACCCTGCTATCTGAAATATAAAGTGGACGTGAGTACGGTCCACTTGTACTCCATAAAAACCCATTCTAAAGTAAACAACAATAATAATAATGATATCATAGAACCGGTATATATAAGTAAACTGTAACTCCCGGAACTCTCTAGCCGGTAACTCCCAGAACTCTCTGGCCGGTAACCGTGTGCACACTCTGATGGTATAACTAGGGCAAACTGGGCCACCACCAGAACTTAGGAAAGGCAAACTTGGCCTTAACCCCAAGCGGATAAAACTCATATACATACCTGAACGTGATATCGACTATTATACTCAATGTATAACCCAGACTGGGTCCCCACCTGATCTGCTTTGAAAATAGGTAAGTGCGGCTATGCTGGTAGCTGACTTCTCAAGCTACATAAAAGTATAAGCAAACAAATATACTAAGTACTATGCTCGTCATATGCTCAAAAATATGGTAGGATGCTCTACTCTATCAGATCACTCATCCGGATATAAAGGAACGCTCTATGGGTTCGCGAAAATAATTCTAAGTCCGGAAATTAGACTGATACGCTTAACTGATCTGGTTTAGCTTGAAAAATTACTTAGATTTCGAAATAAGACTCGGACCGAAAATCACGAACCAAATCTGACTCGAACCGCCGGCTAAACCGGCCGGTTCGCTCACAAACTGAACCGGGTCGGGCTGAACCGGACCAGGTCGGACCGCCGGTTCACTCTACACCGGGTGGTCCTGGGCTGCATGGACTGGCCGGGTCCCATGCCGGGCCTGCTGGGGCCCTGGCACGGCGCTGGGCACGAGCTGGGTGCGACCGGGCCTCGGTACTATGCGCTGTTGGGCGCGGGCGGTGCGGTTGGCACGGGCCCTGGCACAACTGGTGCCACTAGGTGCTGCTGGGCACGACTAAGGGCGATTGGGTGCTCTGGTGCGCTGCTGGCGCGAGCACGGGCACGATTGGTGGCACTCGGGTGCTACTGATGCACTGGATGTTGCGGTGCCTCGCACGCACTAGGCGCGGGCACGGACAGAGGCACTGCCTGGCCTCTGCGACGCGGCACGGGCACGGCACGCGCGACAGGCGCAGCTGGTGACCCTAGCCGATCCTTCGCCGAACTTCCGGCAACTAATCTGGTGACTACCAACCCAAATCAACTCAACATGATAAATGACACATAAAAATGCCAAGAATAACTATGAGACCTCGGCTGGATTTGGAGATGGGCTTATGGGGCCGATTAGGCATGAGGCCACACTATGGCACGAAAATGAACATGCTCAACATGCAATATAGCTTAGGGCCAAATTATCTACATTAAAAATCATGACTATGAAGGCTAGAACATTGGTCATAACATGAATGCATATAGACTTAGGTTCGGAGGTGAAAATGGCTCGATTTCACTTAGCAATTTGACCGAACATATGAACTCAAAGCATGCTAATCTCTTACCAATGTAATCCACATGATTTTTAAGGAATAATAAGCTATGAAAGTCGGTCTAAGCATGCATGCACAAGAATTTCCGAATTTAAGGCTTATAAGTTCAAAAAATCATAACTCCTTATATCTCACATGCATGGCATCATTTCTTTACATGATAAATCTTAAAACATCATGTATATGCTGGGAAAAATGGATAACACGAGTTTACCTTCACCAAGGACCAAAATGGTGCTAGGGCTCTTTTGCTCGTGCTTGCTCGGGCCCTATGAAGCTTAAGCTTGCTCCAATGGCCAAAGGCTGAAGATGACGAGTTCTGGGGGCTCCTAAAAATCCACTAAGCTCTTTGGAATAGGTGAGCCATGAGAGAAATAGGCTGGAGCTCGGTCCTTCCTTCCCTTCCCCCTTGCGCGCGCGAAATGGTGCTAGCTAGTATCTCTCGGCCTTCTCTCTAAAATCTCTCTATTTGGTCGAGCAATTAAGTGTCAAAATGCTCTAATAACAGCAGAGAATGAGCTTATAAATGTGGTCATGGGCGGATTGCACAATGCCACAAAGTGGGGGACAAAAACCTTCACATGTGCATGGGAGTTTGTGGACTTGAGTGGGCATGGTCTTGGACTTACATGACCTAACTTACCACGATTTTTGGAGCCATTGCAGAGCATATTTGAGGTCACCAAGGCTGGTACAAGGACCAAGACAAAATGGGGGGACAAACTCTTACAAACATGTATTATTTCATTCCATGCTCATACTCCACTAACATGCTAATCTTTGATGACTTCTCTTAAACTTTATTAGGGCCATCTTAGCTCAAATTAATCCTCATTAAGTCCTTAACACACGCAGCTCTTGATTCATGGAGGAATTGGGCTCAAGAAGTGGACCTGCCGCTGCTGGCGCTGGGCCTGGGCGCGCTGGGCTGCACGCGGCCCTGGACTGGCGCGGCACTGCTGGGCTGCGCGGCCCTTGCCCTGGGCGCGGGCTGAAAATGCACCACATCTTGGGCCAAGCATTGCTAACTCTCCAAGGCTTAATCATGGCTGGTAAATGAGCCCAAAAACACTTAGAAAAACTTTATGAAACTTGGCCATGACTGGGGCCATCTCGGCACGACTTGGGCACTCGCACTCGGGCAAGGCGCGCACAATACTTGGGCCGTGTATTGCACATCCTTAGGGCTGGCTTAGGAGCTCCAAAATACTTAGAAAAATCCCATAAACTCCCGGCTACACTTGGACCCTCTCGGCATGGCTCGACTCGCGAACCCTTGGCGCGAGAAATCTTGAGGTCGCGCACAATGCTAGGTGCGGTTTCCTTTGGCCGAGGGACTTATCTAGGGCTCGATAAAAGATCGACTCATACTTAGAAAATATTCTAAGTAAGGCTATGAGCACGGCTAGGGCTTGAACAATACTCGGGACTACTAGGGCTCGAGAATTGGCTAGGCGCGAACTAGGCGCGATACTCGTGACCGAACGACTCGGTTCCGGACACGGCTTAACTTTGTCGATTTATCGAAACATACTCGATTTTGATTGTTCACCAACTTGGATAACTAATTCCGACTGAATAAAAATCCATTGCTAAAATAAATGGACCAGAATTAATAACTAAGATTGAATAGCTGATAATTGGGCTCGGAACTCAAGACGAGCAGTATTAATAAAAGAAATAGTTCAACTGGGAACTAAAAACTGTCATTATTTATTAATACGGAACTGGGCTATTACAATCTATCCCCCTTAAAATATTTCCGCCCTCGGAAATACTAAAACTTGGGAAATACATACAATTGGATACAATCAGAACTGAAAATCTGGAAAACGAGCTCTGATGTCTGCCTCGCGCTCCCAAGTGGCAACTGAATCTCCGTGGCGATTCCATCTGATACGAACGAGGGGAACATCTCGGTTCCTGAGCCGAAGGACCTTTCGATCCAATACTGCTACCGGCTGCTCCTCGTAAGTCAAATCTCACTGAAGCTGAATCTCGCTGTGCTGAAGCACATGCTCGGGATCGCACACGTACGTGCGTAACATAGAAACGTGGAACACGTTATGCACGCCAACCAACTGAGGAGGTAGAGCTACTCGATAGGCGACTTCGCCCACTCGCTCGAGAATCTCGAATGGGCCTATATAGCGAGGATGCAACTTCCCTCTCTTCCCAAAGCGAACGAAACCTCTCATCGGTCGAACCTTCAAGAAAACATGATTTCCGGGCTCAAAATGCATCTCACGTCTATGCTGGTCGGCTGATGACTTTTGCCGACTCTGGGCTGTCTTGAGCTTCTCTCTGATCCAAGCTACCTGCTCAACTGTCTCCTCAATCAACTTCGGATCGAGTACTCGTCGCTCTCCGACGTCATCCCAATAAAGGGGCGACCGGCACTTGCGGCCATAAAGTGCTTCGTAGGGAGCCATCTGAATAGACGCCTGATAACTGTTGTTATAGGCGAACTCAACTAGGGGCAGCCACTTCTCCCACTTAACACCTCTGTCCAGAATCAAGGCCCGGAGCATATCCTCGAGCGTCTGGATCGTCTTCTCGGACTGGCCGTCTGTCTCTAGATGGTAAGCCAAACTGAACTTCAACTGGGTGCCCATAGCCTCATGCAAACTCTCCCAGAATCGGCTGGTGAATCTGGGATCTCGATCTGATATAATCGTAACAGGCATTCCGTGGAGTCGGATAACACCACGGGTATATATCTCGGCTAACTGATCCATCGACATGGTCATCGTCACAGGCATAAAATGTGCGACTTTCGTCAGCATGTCTACCACTACCCAAATCGCGTCATGATGCTCGGACGACTTAGGTAGTCCCGTGATGAAGTCCATGGTAACCTCTTCCCACTTCCAGCTGGGAATCTCAAGTGGCTGTAGCAGACCTATGGGACTCTTGTGCTCGGCCTTAACTTGCTGACAGACCAAACACTTCTTCACGAAGTCTGCTACATCTCTCTTCATTTCTCGCCACCAGAACGACCTTTTCAGGTTATGGTACATCTTGGTACTCCCAGGGTGGGCTAAATATGGCGCACTGTGGGCCTCAGTCAGGATTTCCTTGCGTAAAGTCCCGACTTTTGGCATGACAATGCGGCCTCTGAACTCCAAGGCTCCATCTGTGCCTCGGTAAAAGTCCTCTATGCCTCCGGCGTGAACCTTCGCTTCTAGAGTGCGAATGAATTGATCGCAGGATTGCTCCCGCCGGATTCTATCTCTCAGCATGGGCTGAACTCGCATCGAGCTAACACTCCCTGAAATCTCCTTAGGAGGTGAGTTGACGACCTCAATCTGCATCCGGGCAAACTCTCTGATAAGCTGGCGCTGATCGGTGATAGAACAAACTGACTCACCCCTCACCTTTCGGCTTAGGGCGTCTGCTACCACGTTCGCCTTCCCCGGATGATACTGTATGGTGCAGTCATAATCCTTCACAAGCTCCAACCACCGCCTCTGGCGCATGTTGAGCTCCTTCTGTGTGTAGATATACTGCAAACTTTTGTGATCGGTAAAGATCTCACACCGACTATCATACAGATAATGGTGCCAAATCTTGAGTGCGTGCACAATTGCTGCCAATTCTAGGTCGTGTGTAGGGTAATTCTGCTCATGGGGCTTCAACTGACGTGAAGCATACGCAACGACTTGGCCATCTTGCATCAGCACACCCCCAATACCCTGCTTCGAGGCATCACTATAGATGGTGGAACCTCGAGTAGGATCCGGAATAGTCAGCACTGGAGTCGTCGTAAGCCTCTTCTTGAGCTCCTAAAAGCTCTCCTCACAACGACTCGTCCACTCAAACTTCACAGGTTTCCTCGTCAACTTGGACAAGGGGAGGGCAATCTTCAAAAATCCCTCGATAAATCTGCGGTAGTACCCTGCTAGACCGAGAAAACTGCGGACCTCGGTGGGACTTCTAGGTGCTGACCAGTTTTGAACTGCGGCAATCTTCGTCGGATCAACCTCTATGCCTCTCTCGGTGATGATGTGGCCTAGAAATGCCACTCGCTTCAGCCAAAATTCACACTTGGAGAACTTGGCCTACAGCTTTTTTTCGCCTAAGGGTCCCGAGAACAACCCTCAGATGCTGCTCATGATCCTCCAAACTCCTGGAGCAGACCAAAATGTCGTCAATGAAGACGATAACAAATCGGTCTAAGTACTAATGCAACACACGATTCATCAAGTTCATGAACACCGCTGGCGCATTACTCAAACCAAACGGCATAACCACGAACTCGTAGTGCCCATATCTCGTCCGGAAAGCAGTCTTGGCTACACCAGACTCCTTAATCTTCAGCTGATGATAGCCTGAGCGTAAATCGATCTTGGAAAATACGCAAGCTCCTTTCAGCTGGTCAAACAAATCGTCTATCCTGGGGAGCGGATACTTATTCTTCACCGTTAACCGGTTGAGATCCCGGTAATCGATGCACATCCTCATGGATCCGTCTTTCTTCTTGACGAATAGGAAGGGTGCTCCCCAAGGTCAAACGCTCGGTCGGATAAAACTGAGTTTCAACAACTCCTCGATCTGTGTCTTCAGCTCTTGCAACTCCTTCGTAGCCATACGGTATGGTGCCTTAGACACCGGTCCTGCTCCTGGAACAAGATCGATGGTGAACTCCACCTGCCTGCAGGGTGGTCCTCCTGGTAACTGATCCGGGAACACATCTACGACTTGCGCATTCTGGGTATGCCCCTAGAGATGGGATACCTTCTTTCTGAGAGCATATAACTCTTGCTCTTCCAAACTCTCCTTTGTGCCAGTAATCGCTCCACTAATCACTGGAACTGATTCAAAACTACGGCCTCTTCCCACTCTGCGGGTGGCCTTGAAGCTATGTGGGACGGCATTCTGGAAAGCCATCAACCACCGGACTGGAACAGTATGACCATTAAGAAATAGCCATACCCTATATAAGGAATATGATATGATTTTCCGAAAACACCTAGCTTGGCTAGAGTTCCGGTTACACTTGCTCTTTTGCGCTGCTGGTCGCAAATAAGTACTTCTGACCTCTAGAAGGGTCAATTAGTACTTAGTGAGTGGCTTTAAATTGATTAAAGAGATCGAATATCTTGATGGCCAACTCTTCTTCACTTGCTTCTGATGAATCTAGAAATGAAACTGGTTCCCTTCTATGGCTATGCCGCTGACTATACAGCTGAACTCTCTGATGGGTTCGGATTAACGATCACTAAACTCGATGTGATCATTTCTCTCATGGGTAGCTAACTAGCGACAGAATACTGGTTGCCGATCATAGACGGCCATCTTCCGTCATCTGAAACTGGGTCTGGAGAAAAACGGTGCCAATCTGAATGCTTAGTGATCTCGAAAATCTGCTCGAGACCCTGGATTCACTCGACAACTAGGCGAGGATCTCATGGTACCGCAACTTCTCGGAATTATAGTCGCAAAGCTGGGCAACTACAACTGACTGGTCATCCCTGCTGAACTTGATTTCTACGATGTGCCATCTGAATAGGCAACTCGTAGCTAAAATAGGAATGGAATTAGCACAACTGAAAAAGGTGCTATTACTAGCTGAAGCTCGATAATGACTTAGTCCAAACTCGACACTACTAGGGATCGAGAATGGTTTATCGCGGCAACTAGGCGCGAGGCTCGATTTCTTGACGAGTTGTTGAAAATAACTCGATAATCTAGAGTTCGACTAGAGTTCGAATCTAGAGTTCTGAATTCTGATAGAGGACATATCTGATCCTACTAGGAGTCATATACTGATTGAGCATCTAAAGTTCGGATTATCTGAATCCTATTGAGCATAGACATAGTACAGTTTGCTTTTATAAACTTCGAAAAACTTTTACAGCATGCACTTACCTGGTAGTCGGCACGGCGTGCGTGTGGTGTGATCGGGTTTTGCAAAAATTCCCTGCCTTTTAAAACATTCAGAAACACAAAAGTGCTCTGATACCAACTGCAACACCCCGCTACTTAGGGCCAATTTTTCGCAAATTTTAACTCTTTCGAAACCGCTTATAAATTTTTCGAAATTATTTGCAAACTATCTCGGGATGCTGCTAAGAACTATTCTGCTTAAAAATCCGTTTTTCCTTAAAAATAGATCTAGCGACTAGTTTAGAGTTAAAGAAATCAGATTCATATTTTATCGAATCATGCACATTAGTCTGGACCCGTTCGTACTGGCGAATTGGGTAAAATTATTTAAGCCTGAAAATAACATCATGCATGTTCGAAAATAAACACAAACATAGCGGAAGTCTGGAAATGCGTGGAAGTATTAGTTATACAAAACGATAACAAATGTCCCGGGAACAGCTTTTGTGCGGAACTCACGACCACAACCACCACAGCTGGACTCACGCCTGCCCGTCGACACTGCCATCTGAAAATATAAAGTGGGGGTGAGTACGGTCCACTTGTACTCCATAAAAACCCATTCTAAAGTAAACAACAATAATAATAATGATATCACAAAACCGGTATATATAAGTAAACTGTAACTCCCGGAACTCTCTGGCCGGTAACTCCCAGAACTCTCTGGCCGGTAACCGTGTGCACACTCTGATGGTAAACCAGGGCAAACTGGGCAGCCACCACCAGAACTTAGGGAAAGCAAACTTGGCCTTAACATTAAGCGGATAAAACTCATATACATACCTGAACGTGACATCGACTATTATACTCAATGTATAACCCAGACTGGGTCCCCACCTAATCAGCTTTGAAAATAGGTAAGTGCGGCTGTGCTGGTAGCTGACTTCTCAAGCTACATAAAAATATAAGCAAACAAATATACTAAGTACTATGCTCGTCATATGCTCAAAAATATGGTAGGATGCTCTACTCTATCAGATCACTCATCCGGATATAAAGGAACGCTCTTTGGGTTCGCTAAAATAATTCTAAGTCCGGAAATTAGACTGATACGCTTAACTGATCTGGTTTGGCTCGGAAAATTACTTAGATTTTGGAATAAGACTCGGACCGAAAATCACGAACCAAAACTGACTCGAACCGCCGGCTAAACCGGCCGGTTAGCTCACTAACTGAACCGGGTCGGGCTGAACCGGACCGGGTCGGACCACCGGTTCACTCTGGACCGGGTGGTCATGGGCTGCATGGACTGGCCGGGCTCGAACCCGTGCCGGGCCTGCTGGGGCCCTGGCACGGCGTTGGGCACGAGCTGGGTGCGACCGGGCCTCGGTACTAGGCACTGCTGGGCACGACTAAGGGCGGTTGGGTGCTCTGATGTGCTGCTGGCGCGAGCACGGGCACGATGGTGCCACTCGGGTGCTACTGGGCACAGCCGAGGGTCACTGGGAGTGTTGGTGCACTGCTGGGCACGACCGAACACGAGGGACGCGGGGCTGATGCGTACCCGGGCTGACTGGGCACTGGGCGTGCGGCTGGCACGACCCGAGTGCGGCTGGCGCGAGGACTGACGCGGCTAGACACTACTCGCTGGAACGACCCGAGGTCGACTCCGCGTGGCACGAGCGTTTGGCTCAAGGTCACGCGTGCATGACACTGGGACAGCGCTGCTGGCGCTGTCGGAGGCGCTGGGGCGCGACTGGCGCCAAGGCTTCGCACACTGGCACGGACAAGCGCTGCTGGGCGCTGTCGCGTGCACTAGGGGCTGCGGTGCCTCGCGCGCGGGCACGGACAGAGGCACTGCCTGGCCTGCAACGCGGTTGGTGACCCTAGCTGGTCCTTCGCTGAACTTCCGGCAACTAATTCGGTGACTACCAACCCAAATCAACTCAACATGATAAATGACACATAAAAATGCCAAGAATAACTATGAGACCTAGGTTGGATTTGGAGATGGGCTTTTGGGGCCGATTAGGCATGAGGCCACACTAGGGCACGAAAATGAACATGCTCAACATGCAATATGACTTATTGGTCATAACATGAATGCATATAGACTTAGGTTCGGAGGTGAAAATGGCTCGATTTCACTTAGCAATTTGACCGAACATATGAACTCAAAGCATGCTAATCTCTTACCAATGTAATCCACATGATTTTTAAGGAATAATAAGCTATGAAAGTCGGCCTAAGCATGCATGCACAAGAATTTCCGAACTTAAGGCTTAGAAGTTCGAAAAATCATAACTCCTTATATCTCACATGCATGGCATCATTTCTTTACATGATAAATCTTAAAACATCATATATATGCTGGGAAAAATGGATAACACGAGCTTACCTTCACCAAGGACAAAAATGGTGCTAGGGCTCTTTTGCTCGTGCTTGCTCGGACCCTAGGGAGCTTAAGCTTGCTCCAATGGCCGAAGGCTGAAGATGACGAGTTCTGGGGGCTCCTAAAATCCACTAAACTCTTTGGAATAGGTGAGCCACGAGAGAAATAGGCTGGAGCTCGGTCCTTCCTTCCCTTCCCCCTTGCGCGCGCGAAATGGTGCTAGCTAGTATCTCTCGGCCTTCTCTCTAAAATCTCTCTATTTGGTCGAGCAATTAAGTGTCAAAATGCACTAATAACAGCTGAGAATGAGCTTGTAAATGTGGTCATGAGCGGATTGCACAATGCCACAATGTGGGGGACAAAAACCTTCACATGTGCATGGGAGTTTGTGGACTTGAGTGGGCATGGTCTTGGACTTACATGACCTAACTGACCACAATTTTTGGAGCCATTGCAGAGCATATTTGAGGTCACTAAGGCTGGTACAAGGACCAAGACAAAATGGTGGAACAAACTCTTACAAACATGTATTATTTTATTCCATGCCCATACTCCATTAACATTCTAATCTTTGATGACTTCTCTTAAACTTTATTAGGGCCATATTAATCCTCATTAAGTCCTTAACACACGCAGCTCTTGGGTCATGGAGGAATTGGGCCGAAACTTCAAGAATTGGGCTCAAGAAGTGGACCTGCCGCTGCTGGCGCTGGGCCTGGGCGCGCTGGGCTGCACGCGGCCCTGGACTGGCGCGGCACTGCTGGGCTGCACGGCCCTTGCCCTGGGCGCGGGCTGAAAATGCACCACATCTTGGGCCAAGCATTGCTAACCCTCCAAGGCTTAATGATGGCTGGTAAATGAGCCCGAAAATACTTAGAAAAATTTTATGAAACTTGGCCATGACTAGGGCCATCTCGGCACGACTTGGGCACTCGCACTCGGGCAAGGCGCGCACAATGCTTGGACTCGGTGCACATGGTCCTTGGGCCGTGTATTGCACATCCTTAGGGCTGGCTTAGGAGCTCAAAAATACTTAGAAAAATCCCATAAACTCCCGACTACACTTGGACCCTCTCGGCATGGCTCGACTCGCGAACCCTTGGCGCGAGAAATCTTGGGGTCGCGCACAATGGTAGGTGCGGTTTCCTTTGGCCGAGGGACTTATCTAGGGCTCGATAGAAGATCGACTCATACTTAGAAAATATTCTAAGTAAGGCTATGAGCACGGCTAGGGCTCGAACAATACTCGGGACTACTAGTGCTCGAGAATTGGCTAGGTGCGATACTCGTGACCGAACGACTCAGTTCCGGACACGGCTTAACTTGGTCGATTTATCGAAACATACTCGGTTTCGATTGTTCGCCAACTTGGATAATTAATTCCGACTGAATAAAAATCCATTGCTAAAATAAATGGACCAGAATTAATAACTGAGATTGAATAGCTGATAACTGGGCTCGGAACTCAAGACGAGCAGTATTAATAAAATGAAATAGTTCAACTGGGAACTAAAAACTGTCATTTTTTATTAATATGGAACTGGGCTATTACAGGCATCTTCGATTTCATTACCGCTAAAATTTTTTTTAACAACCACATGTAAGATTCGGATGTCTCATTATGCAGCAAGGCCCTACCAAAAATTGTGGTATTTAGGTGGTTATCTATTCCCGAAAATATGACCAACGGGAATTTGTATGTGTTTGTTTTGTAAGTGCTGTAAAAAATGAGAACGTCACCAAATTGCTCATATGCTGACTGTGAAAACCCATCTGACCAAAAAAGTTTGGTCAATCCACCTTCGTCGTCACAAGTTGTCTCCACCACCATCTGCGGGTCGTTGATCATTACACCTTGAAGCATAGCAAAAGCAGTCTTAAAACCACCATCACGCATCATATCATTCCTTTTCTTCGTAAAGAAGTTGTATGCATTTTTTTTTTTTTTTTTTGATTTAAACATCTAGGACCACCCACACATTTCTTCAATATAATTTATCTTTTGACATGTACGAATGCCGGCATCATTCATTGAGCTCAACAAAAATTTTTTAGAGTCCGTCATTTTTCTACAATATAATTTACCATTAGCTTAGGTAATCAGTGAAAGCAAAAATTACATGTAAAATATAATTCTATAAAGATTTATTACCTGTTACACTTCAGACGATGTGCTGTTTCGGGACTCTCCAATGGATGATTGTGTGATTGGTCGAAATTTATTACCCTGTACAATCCATCACGGATGTCACGTGCAACACGAAATTTAGCAGGGCAACCACATCTATTGTTTGTTTTTTCCCGTCTAATTCTTTGGTGCCTTCTGAAAATTTTCCGTCTGTAACCTGCGTGTGAACACTCCCATTGTCTGTTCTTCACTATGCCATCCTTTGAAGTCTTGCAGCAGCATCGTCGTACATCGAACCCGACATAACTTGTATAATCAATGTACCATTTTTATGCATATTCCCAATTTATGAATTTGTTGTTCAGCATTCGATCGTTGCAAACATTTTAGCGCTGATCGGGTGTTTCTTCATCGCTCTCTTTATTAAGATTGACACCATTATCTTCCTGTTTTTCCATTTAGTAGTGTATTCGTATTACTGTGCCCAACAAGATTCTAGATCGTCTCTCCAACGGGAATTGTATGTTCGTAGGCCACCGTTCGAATTTCAGATGATGAAATATTTGATAAATATATATTTATTTTATTAATAAAATTATCGGTTTCTAAAATCAGTCTCTTCAAATCCGGACGTGTGGTAGTGGATGGTAGTTAGAGATTGATCATTGATATGTACATTAAATCAATTAAATATTGGGAATATATCGTGATTGACGCGACAGTTGTTCACCAAATCTAATGTTATATTTGAATGTGATTCTGTAAATAAAAATATATTAGATCAAATTTCAATACAATGTTATGTACCCATATATATATATATTTTAAATGTTATAAAAAATTTAAATTGTGCAAAATTACATAAAAATGTGTATCTAAAATTAGTACACATCCCGTCCGTTGCACAATTATACAAAATTTAAATAAAATAATAATTCAACTTGCACAATTTTCATACCAAAAAAACAAAATCAACGATATCAAAAAATCTTTATCAATAAAACTCTGAATTTTTCATACCAAAAATATTCATTTCATACCAATAATTGAATTATTAATTCCCTAGTAAGCAATTTTTTATTTTTTATTTTTGCGTGAAATAGTTACTAATTTTAAAATAATCAAACATGTTTATATAAAATATGGAATCAATATATAATACTCCCTCCTATTTTTAATTAATGTCGTTTTGAGAAGTTGCACAATAGTTAAGAATCATTTAAAAAAATAGGAGGGAGTACAATTTACCTATATTAATTTGTTTAAAATTTTATATGAACTTTGAATTGTGCAAAATTATATAAAACATGTCTATTTAAAATTAGTACACAACCCGCACGGTGCAAATAACTTATAATAAGTTACATTATATTCATTTCAAAATGGGTATGATTTTCATTTTGTTTATTGAGAAATTCGATTTGACTACAATGTGATTTAAGTAAAAACAAACCTTTGTACACACACACACACACACCAAGTAATTTTATATGTTCCACGCACATTTTCAAAGAAAAATCGACCACAGTATTATCCATTTTTTTTATTACTATTGAGTAAAATGCTTATCAATATGAAAAAAAAAAATATATATATATATATTGAGATACAAATTATTACCACAAGCGGATTTGGATCAACATATAATATACCACATAATTTGATTTCATACTTTACTTGTACGTATCCCGTGCGATGCACGGAACAGAGATATTAAATGAGTTATTTTCACACCCTTGCCCGTTTAAGTCTAAAAAATAATAGGGGTATTATCTATTTTCTACCTCTCTTAATCAACGTTAAGTCTAAAAAACAATAGGGTTATTATAAGTTTTTTTCCACATCTTTTAACCAGCGTTGTTTTTTAGCCGAAACATTAAATATGAGTATGTTAGGACTAGCTTGTAAAATAATTAATATATTATCTTACTAAAAGTCTAAAACCTTTATACTAATAAAAATTTAATTTTAGCATATAAATTTATCATTTGATATAAGAGAAAGTAACAGTTTTACATTTTTACTTATTGTTGTTTACTATATAATATTTAATTATTATTTTATTATATAATAAAAAGAAATACTGTTAAATAGCGTAGTAGAATTGTTAAAAAATTATATGAATTATTTTTTTTACAATATGGATTTAGTATCTTTTTATGATTTGATAATATAATTATAATATATTCTTAATGACACAATCTGAAATCGGATTACAGAATTTCAATACATAAGTAATAAAATTACAGAATTTATCATTTGTAATGATTGCTTTGCACCGTTTATTAATGTATGGAGTGGAGGAGTTGGTTTTGTACAGAGATTTATTAGGGTTTATTTAATGGTATATGTGTATGTGTAAAAAAAAGTGAATTTTACAAAAGAAAGTGGTATGAAAATATTTTGAAAATCTAATTGCTTTTAAAAAATCTAATGGCTGATGATATTAATTGTCAAAAATTTTGGTTATTTGGAGATGTAATCATTATTTCTCGGTCATCGTTTAAAAAAAATCGTCAACTTGTGAACATTATTATTTCGATTTTAAAACCGATAATAATGATTGGTTTGCTCGTGTTTGGCTGCAAACAAACGGAATGTTTGCGAATAAAAGCTCCCACCGAAACTTAATCTCGTCTTATAATGGAACGAACACGAGTTCGAACAGACAAATTTCGAGATAGTCAAACATATTTAAATAGTTTATGTCCCAAAATTTTCGAACATGAACGACTACGAACGAGGTCGAACAAAATATTATGCTCGAATTTAAAATAATTACATTATTTCTTACAATATTACTACTATTTTTGTTAATCAGTGTTAAATTGTGTATGTATATAAATTATTTACACTAAATAGATTTAGATCAATTATTGATTTCAGGTAGAAATACAAAATTGTGTATGTATATAAATTATTTACACTACATATTATTAGTAAACACCAAATTGTTGTATTGAGATAATTATGGACAGAGAAATCTTGAAACCTATTTGGTATATTTTTATTATGTAACAAAATTAATTGGAACAGTCCATATATGAATGGGGATTGTTTCCCAATTTTTTGTTAAAATTTTCTACATTTACGTAAAATGTTAAATTCACCAAAAAATAAACAATCATCAAGTTGTGAAAGGCCAGAATAATTACTAAAATTATCATTTGCAACAAACATTAGTCATGAAACACTGGGTGGTTACATTTTAATCAAGTTTACCCAATTACAAACTATCTCAAAAAAAGACATAATTAATAACCGTAATTCGTAAGCCCTAGCATCAAATTGATAATAACCTTATGCCAGAACAACGCACATTTCGATGAGAAAAAAAAAACACATAGACTAAATAACCGACGTGTTGAAGGCAATTTTTGAGCCCGTGGGCCATTTAGAGGATTACCCTGGCGAACAAAATCCAAGATGAACAGTGACTTCCCAGAACTTTGTCGTCTCCATGAGATATACTTGGAAGAGTTGAGGAAGCCGTTGCTGCCGTGGGAATACGCAGATGACAAGTGACTGTAGAAGAAAGTTTTTGTGGTTTTTGTTTTCATATATGGTGTAGTGGTATTTTACTCGTTTTTACTAGTTTTTGTCGACAACAAATTTGAACATCTTTCAGATCAAGTTGAACATCATTTAGAACGAGATGAACATTTTATAGATAAAATTCAAGAACGAATTGGACTTTTGCACTTATTTGTCTCTAAGTTATATCCAAAATTTAATTCAAGAATGAGTTCAATTCCCATAAAGCGCGAACCTTCAACCATTTTTTTTTAACTTTATTATTTAACGACAAAGTTCATATTCAGCTGATAACATAACATACTCATCTTATAAAAGAACATCTTCATTATACAATTTTACATGTTCATTTTACAAACAAACGTATTCATCGTGTTAAAAAAACATATTACGTACAAAATCTACTTATTCACTGATATAGCCACATAAGGATAACCCGGTCTAGAAGCTTCCTACTCGACCAGCGAACCACTCGAACAACCCGTATGTCGACAGGACTCTGTCGACATTCTCACACCGACTTCCCTAAAGACGATTCTACTGAGAGCAATCGGGAAGAGACAGAAATTGGTCTAGTCGACTCTCCCAAGTCGACCTTAGTCTATCGACCTTTGCTAGTCGACATCAATGAAAGAAGGGCAGCAAGAGTATAACGCCCGAACATCCTGATATCCTAAGTCGACTCTCAGCAGTCGACTGAACTAAGACGACTCTTTGAAGACGACTTCACCTCAAAGAAGTAGTCAAGAGTAGCCTCCGAATCCGCGCATATCCACAAGTCGACCTCCTAGCTCTCGAAGTCGACCTCGCATACCTCGAATAGCAAAGATATGATGACGACTCATCACACTTATAACATACTTAAAGTACTACACATTACAAAGGATAAGAAGAAATATGGTGATGATTTAGCAACAAGGGGAAACGAATCGACCAGGGCATTTTGGACCTTCTAGGTCCACCGACTTGGGCATTCTGGGTACTTCAGGTAAATATTCACTCCTATATAAAGGAGGTGAGGTAACCCTAAAACCGAACTCTCATTCATTCCCACTCTCCCCCATAGTTGTTGCGCAGTATCTCCTCATCACTCTCATACTGACTTGAGCGTCGGAGGCTCTAAGCCGGAAACACCTCCGGCGTTGAGTTTTTGCAGGAATCTCGCGGTCTAGCAATGATTGGGAAGCGATTCAAGCAGATCTGAGCTCACAACAACCGGTTTACTCTGGCTCCGGAAGATCAGAGTAAAGTGAGTTTCGTGACGAGTAAGGGGACATATTGTTACGTTGTCATGCCCTTTGGCCTCAAAAATGCAGGAGCAACCTACCAGCGATTGATGGATCGAATGTTCAAACCCCAGATCGGTCGGAACATGGAGGTGTACGTTGACGATATCCTGGTGAAGAGCAAATCCTCGACTTTACACCCAGACGACTTAAGGGAAACCTTCAGCACCCTTAGGGCGTTTGGGATGAAGTTGAACCCGAGCAAATGTGCCTTTGGAGTGAAAGCGGGACAATTTTTGGGATATGTTGTCACAGAACGAGGAATCGAGGTAAACAGAGACAAGGTGAAGGCCATACTCGAGATAGCTCCACCACGAAACATTAGAGAAGTCCAAGTGCTGACGGGAAGGATTGCAGGCTTGAGCAGATTCATCGCTCGGGCAGCCGAGAAGAGTTTCCCTTTTTTCAAATTACTCAAGAAAAAGACGGTTTTCAAATGGAGTGATGAGGCACAGATGGCCTTCGAGAAATTGAAAGAGTTCCTGGGCGAACTGCCCTTGCTGACCAAACCAGAACCAGGTGACGAGTTGATTCTATATATCTCAGTGGGAGAGTTCGCTTTGAGTTCGGTGTTGCTGCGGGAAGACGGAAGTTCCCAACAGCCTATTTATTACACAAGTCGAGTACTTCAAGGTGCGGAGACGAGATATCCGGAAGTCGAGAAAGCCGCCCTGACACTAGTTATAACAGCTAGAAAGCTGAGGCCTTATTTTTTGAATCATGCGATTGTGGTAAGAACAACTTTCAGTTGGGAGAAACACTGGGTCGGCCTACAGTCTCAGGTCGACTCGTAAAGTGGGCAGTCGAGCTGAGCGAACGTACGAGCCGAGGCGAACCATTAAAGCCCAGGCTCTAGCTGATTTCATTCAAGAAGGAACCAAAGGAGAAGAAAGAAGATGGACGATGCATGTCGATGGATCCTCGGCCGCAAAAGGATCTGGTTTGGGAGTCGTCCTCGTATCCCCCGAGGGCGAACAACTCGACTTCGCGATTAGAATGGGGTTCAAAGCCTCAAACAATGAAGCTGAGTACGAGGCACTTATCAACGGGATACACTTGGCAATTGGTGGCGGAGCAACAGAAATCGCAGCACATTCCGACTCGCAACTCGTCGTCGGGCAAGTATTGGGAAATTGCGAAATTAAGGAGGGTAGAATGCTGAAATATGTCGAGGAAATTCAGAGCCTCATACAGGGGTTGGAAAAGTTCGAGTTGACGCAAGTCCCGCGAGAGGAGAACAGACGAGCCGACTGGCTCGCGAGAATTGCAAGCTCAAACGAAGGAAAGGTGGGAACTCACATCACTACGATGTACCTCGAGGGAAGTGTGTTGAGGGAAGCCATGGAAATTGACGAGAATGACGATTGGAGGAAGCCTATTTGCGAACTCTTGCAGGGTTGAGTCCCTACAGGAGACAAACAAGAATCGGAAAAGATAGCCCGATATCTAAGCAAGTATTTCAAAGTCGACGGGGTCCTATACAAGAAGTCGATAGTCGGACCTCATTTGAGATGTGTTTCCGAAGAAGAGGGAGTTCATGTTGTAAGAGAAATCCACGAAGGATGCTGCGGAGCACATGTCGGATCTGGAGCCCTAACTGGCAAAGCTCTGCGAGCAGGCTACTATTGGCCCAAAATTCGAGCGGCGGCCGAGAAGTTAGTCCAGAAGTGCGAGAAATGCCAGCGTCATGGCCAAATCACTCATGTTCTAGCTGAATATATGACGACAATCAACTCTCCGATTCCCTTCGCGCAATGCGGAATCGACTTGGTGGCACCATTGCCAATGGGGACGGGACAAAGGAAATTCTTGGTAGTCGCAGTCGATTATTTCAGCAAATGGGTCGAGGCGGAACCCTTGGCGCGAATTATTGAGGAAAAGATGATACAATTTTTGTTCAATAATATCTGCTGCCGATTTGGGATTCCAAAGGTGTTAATTTCAGACAACGGAACACAATTCCAGGGAAAACGAATCCAAGCATGGTGTCTCGACATGGGAATTAAGTAGCGGTTTGCATCAGTCGTACACCCACAAGTGAACGATCAAGTCAAAGTCACCAACCGAACTATTCTCCAAGGGTTGAAGAAAAGGCTGGAAAAGGCATTGGGAGCCTGGGTTGACGAGCTGACGACAGTCCTATGGGCTTATAGAACGACTCTGAGAAGTTCGACGGGACAATCCCCCTTTCACATGGTCTATGGGATGGATGCATTACTGCCGATTGAAGTCGGCCTCAACTCCGACAGGTCAAAGTTCTACGAAGAAAGGAGAAACGAAGAAATGATCGAAGAAGCCCTAGACCTAGTTGAGGAAGGTCGAGAAGAAGCCTGGGTGCGATCTGTCGAGTTCAAGCAGAAGATGCGAGTGGCCTTCGACAAGAAGATTCGAACCAGACGATTTCAAGTGGGAGATCTCGTCCTCAAGTGGGCCGACGCCCTCAAACATGTCGGCAAACTCGAAGCTAACTGGGAAGGGCCCTACACCATCACAAAGGTGAGGGGCGCATACGAACTCGAGGATGGGGAAGGTCGACAACTCCCGCGATCATGGCACGTGATCCATCTCAAACGCTTTTACGCCTAAGGCAATGTCTCGAACTACTTTTTGTACTAAGCAATGTTTGAATTGAATTCAATGATGAAATGAATCTTAAAGTTTGTGCTTCAATTGTGCTTCTTATATTTATGCGTCGCCTTTATTATGATTGCATGGAAAACTGAATTTTTCAAAACGGCTACGAAGCTGGCTAACTCTCCAATGATTACATAATCAACTGCACACAACTACGAAGTTGTCAATTCTCGAGCGGAATCTCGAGTAGGCTACGAAGCCTTCGACTACGAAGTCGACTAACACAACTACGAAGTTGTAAATTCTCGAGCGGAATCTCGAGTAGGCTACGAAGCCTTCGACTACGAAGTCGACTAACACAACTACGAAGTTGTAAATTCTCGAGCGGAATCTCGAGCAGGCTACGAAGCCTTCGACTACGAAGTCGACTAACACAACTACGAAGTTGTGAATTCTCAAGCGGAATCTCGAGTAGGCTAAGAAGCCTTCGACTACGAAGTCGACTAACACAACTACGAAATTGTAAATCCTCGAGCGAAATCTCGAAGCAGGCTATGAAGCCTTCAACTTCAAAGACGACTAACTCGAATACGGAGGTTGAAATCCTCGGGTAGAGTCTCGAGCACGTTACCAAACTCACACTCATGAGGTCGATGTACATAATTAGGCAGTGGTCACGCTTAAAGAACGAAAAATCTTGTACAACCAACTTTAATACACAATATACACAACGGACATCGAGTTCACAGCTAAGAAGCTGTTCAAATTATTGCTCGACTTCGACCAGCTCGCAAGAAGGGTTGGGGAGAAGACGAGTTGAAAAACTTACATTTCACAACTAAGAAGCTGTTCAAATTATTGCTCGACTTCGACCAGCTCGCAAGAAGGGTTGGGGAGAAGACGAGTTGAAAAACTTGCGTTTCACAGCTAAGAAACCGTTCATATTGTTGCTCGACTTCGACCAGCTCGCAAGAAGGGTTGGGGAGAAAACGAGTTGAAAAACTTACGTTTCACAGCTAAGAAGCTGTTCAAATTGTTGCTCGACTTCGACCAGCTCGCGAGAAGGGTTGGAGAGAAGACGAGTTGAAGAACTTACGTTTCACAGCTAAGAAGCTGTTCAAATTATTGCTCGATTTCGACCAGCTCGCAAGAAGGGTTGGGGAGAAGATGAGTTGAAAAACTTACGTTTCACAGCTAAGAAGCTATTTAAGTTATTGCTCGACTTCGACCAGCTCGCAGGAAGGGTTGGGGAGAATATACAGGGGAATAGCAGCAAGATAATTTGAAAAACAATTAACACAATTGATGAAGGAAAAAGAGAAGCATTATATTCAAACCATTACATTCCGAAGTTGTCTCGGACCTTACAAATCTTGAAAATGGGCCGAGACGAGAAAGACAAAATAAACAACAGTAATAAAGCAGGACAAACAACTAGCAAAACATTGGCACAGCCCCAAATCAGACAAACACGTCTAAGAGTCGGCGTCCGACTTCTCAGCAGTGTCATCTCCACCTTCCATTACAACGGTAGCAGACTTCTCGGGGTTCTCTTCCTCGGCATCGCTGTCGACAAGCGGCTCAGTCCCCTGCCCCTCGTCTCCTTCCTCATGACCAACCCCCTCAGGCCTGACTAATTCGGTCAAACTGGCCAGAGGGGCGACGGGGACTTCGAGTTGTGAACCTAGGCCAGCCTTGCGAATGGCCCAAGCCTCGAGTCCCGTCCACCACGGGTAGTCATCAGGGAGAGACGAGTCACCCTCATAGCCCTCGGGGTCAGGGAGCGTCTCCTTAACCGTCTCGCGGTCGAGCTTCCCAGCAAATTCAGACCCCTCCACTACCGCCGCCCACGCATCAAAAGCAAAATCGAAGTATTGGGCGACGGCAGGGCAAAGCTTGTCGAGAAAGGCAGGGGAATTGCAGAAGGCTTTGACGACCTCCTGTCGATAGGTCTCGGGAAAGATGACGCCCATGGGGGACTTCAAGAAGGTTCTGCGCCCCTCCTCGATGGCGTTCTCTCTCTCGACCATAATCTCATCGCGAGCCTTGTCGAGGTCGGCCTTGAGCTTGTCATTCAGATGCCGGAACACAGCCTTGTCGGCTTTCAGCTTATCGACAAGGGCCTTCGAGGCCTCCAAATCCTCTTTCAGCGCCTCGATCTCCTGGCGCTGAGCCTCACACTTGTCCTCGAGGGACTTAGTGGAGGCGAAAGGAGCCATACTCGTCTCCTCGAAGCAGGGAAGCGCCGCGGCTAGAAATTGCGAAAAAATATTGGAGATAGGTGAGAAAAGATGAATCAAGTTTAAAGAAAAATGCAAAAACCAAGTCGATTGAAGGATAGGAAAAATACCCGGGAGAGACACTGAACAGCGTAGTTTGAACGCTCGTACAGGTTCCCATTGACGCGCTCCTTGTTGTCCTCAAGGATGAAGGAGTTAAGGTACTTAGCCACATGGTACAGCTCTGGATGATTCCAGAGCCGAGAGGGCATCTTGACCGTCACGTCCTTGACAGTGTTGGGGGAGGGGCCTTTCTTCTCGACCGCCTTTCCCTTCCCTTTATCGACCTTGCGACGCTTCAAGTCGTCAGGAATGAGGATGGCGGCCCGATTGTCTTGGGCCCTCTTGCGAGAAGTGGGACCCAACGATTTAGGATGGGAGGCGCTGGGGTTCTCAACCCTAGACTTCTTAGCAGCTGTCGTCTCGGCAGCTGCAGCAGCGGGCCTCGACCCGGATCCGCCTGAGGATTGAGGGGGAGGAACAGAACCCCCAGCCGGCTGGCCCTTTTTGAGCTCAAAACGTTTGAGTGCTTTAACTGAAATAGTAACAGAGCAAAAGTTAGTATACGGACAACAATTGATAGTCATGATGTGACTAATCAAAATTTACAATCAGTTGCACGAGGGACATTAGTAGCTTACGAGGGTCATTGAGACGAGGAAGATCCTCGTAAATGACGATTCGGGCATGATTGACTAATTCACGGTCCTTTATTAACTGACGGGCACTATATGTATGTTTATTGAGTTCCATCAAAAGAGTGGCAAACTCGTCAGAACGAGGCCTTTTATTTTGTTTCACTTTCGAGGTTATCCATTTATTCACGTAAGGATACATACCGGTTGCGGGTCGAATAAAGACATACTTCGATTTCCATTCCGTAACATTGGAGGAAAGGTCAGTGAGAAAAGTCACACCGGCACGGTGGCCCAGGCAATGGGCACCTTTGGAAAGTCGATAGCCATAACAATAAAAGAAAAACTCGGGCGAGAAAAACTTGAGTACTATTCGGAAGACGACTATGAAGGCTATCATGATGCGGATAGCATTTGGAGAAAATGGATTTATTGGGACATTATACAAGTTACTTATCAACAAAAGCTCGTCTTGAATAGGAAAGCGGAGACCGAAGATGACTTGATCTATGAAAAACGTATGACAGCCGGGAGGAGGATGGGCAAAATCGTCATTAGGACCTGGGGCGACCAACTCCAAGTCAGAAGGAAGCCCACTAAATTTTCTGAAGCCCTCAACCTCGACTGCAGAGGCATAACAAAAAGGATTTAAAACAGCTAACCTAGCCAAAGGACAAGCTATTGATACAGTATTTTGAGAATCGAGAAGAGGAACAACTATTGGTACAGATACAGGGCTTGTTCTATAAACAGGGATGCCTAATAACCTAAGAGGAATACCTCGAGGGATAAGGTCGAGACGAGGAGAATCTATCGGAGAAGGGCTCTCCACAGCGTCAAATAAACCACCCGCCAAAAGAGCTTGGTCATATTCGTCCCAGTCGACTCGGGAAACTAAAGCATGAGGAGAAGAAGAATGGGAAGGCACAAAAGTCATCTTATAGCCGGTCACCTCGACAGAGTCAGAGCTAGAACCCTCGTCGGCTTGATGAGTATAGTCGTTGATCTGCTGACCGAGGGAGCCAGAGAGAGGAGACGAGTCGGAAGCTAAGGAAAGAAAAAGAAGGAGAAGGTCGAAGTTAGTAAAGTCATGAGTTAAGGCCTACAAGAACGAATCAGGTCGACTCGCAAGAATCGACAGAGGATGAAAGGACAAAGAAGGGGCAATCGTTATCGATAACTCAACTCAAATAAATCAGTAAGTCGATCTTAGTCGACTCGAAAAGGGAAAACTAAGGAGAGAAGGCCACTAAGTCGACAGGAGCCCACTCAGCGACAGGAGAGAAGACCCGTGCTTCTACTTAGCAGAAGGTGAAAAAATCGACTCTATCCTAGAAGTCAACAATCAATAAAGCGAGAAACAACCAATCTAAGTGAAACATGCACAAATCAAAGATTCAACCCAAAGTTCGAGAAAAAGAGTTTGAAGAACACGAAGAACACGCAGGAATTGCAAAACCCAGAAAAAAAAAAACTGAAAAAGGAAAAATCGACAGAAAATTAAAAGATAAGAGAAAATCGTAAACTTACACATGATGGATTAGTGGATTTGAACTCGGAAGGAGCTTGAAGTCGCCGGAAATGGAGAGCGCCGGTGAGATCGAAAACACAAAAATCGCCGGAGAGCTTCAAGGGATTTGAGAGGGCAAGAAGTTCGAGAATGCGAAAAGTGATCTTCTGAGGGAGGGAGGCGTATTTATAGGCGGGGATAGTTGATGTTGATCGTTGGATCCGCAAGAAAATCAACAATCCGGATGAAGCACGAAGTTCGAAGGGTCGGCGGTTGAGATGACGCGCGTCACTTCAGAATTTTCGAAATTCAAAATTCAAAAGGGGTATCAGAATGTCAGACTTATCCAGAAAGGCAATCATAAGGGGCTGAGGTGTTTTGTAATCGATTGACAAGACGAGTCAACAAGATAACAGATAGAGGCATATATTGCGGGAAGGCATGACACTCAACCACTCGTCACCAAATTTACTCTTAAGCAGTCGACTGCTTAGAGTAATTTTTTGGGGGGGGACTAGATGATATAGCCACATAAGGATAACCCGGTCCAGAAGCTCCTCACTCGATCTGTGAACCGCTCGAACCACTCGCAAGTCGACTCTACAAAGGGCGACCAAGAAAGGACAGAAATTTATCCGGTCGACTCTCACAAGTCGACCTCAGCCTGTCGACTTCCATTAGTCGGAAGCAGTATAAGAAGAACAACAAAAGCGTAACTTTCGAGCATCCAGATACTCTAAGTCGACTCTAAGCAGTCGACTTAACTAAGATGATTCTTTGAAGACGATTTCCACTCGAGGGAACTAACCAAGCGTAGCCTCCGAATCCTCATATGATCACAAGTCGACCTCCTAGCTGTCGAGGTCGACTCTGCATATCTCAAAGATCAAAGATGTGATGACGACTCATCACACTTGCAACATACTTAAAGCTCTACATATTCCAAAGGGTAAGAAGGAATCTTGTGGTGACTCAGCAGCAAGGGGAGACGAACCGACCGGGGCATTTTGGACCTTTTAGGCCCACCGACTTGGGCATTCTGGGTACTTCAAGTAAGTATTCACTCCTATATAAAGGAGGCGAGGTAACCCCAAACCCTAACTCTGATTCATTCCCACTCTCCCCCATAGCTACTGCCCAGCATCTCTTCATCACTCTCATACTGACTTGAGCGTCGGAGGCTCTACGCTGGAAACACCTCCGGCGTTGAGTTTTTGCAGGTATCCCGCGGTCTAGCAACGATTTGAAAGCGGTTCAAGCAGATCTGAGTTCACATCCACCGCTTTACTCCAGATCTGGAAGTAGACCCATCATTCACCTACAAGAATTAGCAATCCCACATTCAGATATGGGGATTTTCCTCGGTTTTGTTACTGCAGATACTCTATTGATATTTGAAGGGATTGGGGTTCTTAAAGTTAACGAATATTGGAGTTTGCAGTGCTGTTTATTGCTTCTTGGTCCTTTAATTATATCACCTATAAATATCATAGTTTTAGATGTAGCTAGTATCAACTTGTAAGTAAGAAGTATATACCATGAAACAGAGGTGTTTCAGATAAAAAACTGAGATTCGTGTACCCACCACCTCTTAATCAGAATAGTTTGAAATTCATGTTTAGAATGTTAGATTTTGTAGTTTGAAATTCATGTTTAGAATGTGAAAATATGGCATTAGATGATTATACTATTTCGAGCAAACTCATAATTGGACGTGTTCTAATGGAGTAGACATGACATATGATAAGTGGTGTATTCCTCTTTCCTAAAAGAAAAAGGAATTGTCTGTATATAGGAAAGTAATGCTTATCATTTTGACTGTCTGCTTTGTGCTTATTTTTGCTTTTGTGTACTGCTTGCTTCGTGTTGACCACATCGTGCTCAGTTAATTAATTTTATAGGATTCTTTTCATATTTTTCAAGTGTCGCCAACAATCGGGAGGTGTTGAATGCGGGTATTTCGTTATGAGATATATGTTGGAAATTATCATACTTGACGTTACTGACAACTTTGATAAGATAATGGTGAACAAAAATAATTTGTAAATATCAAGCACTAGTATATTTTCAAGTAAATAATTTGTTCTATCTTTTCGTCTTGATCATATGTTATAATTATTTTTTCACATTTCAGGTGTTTAATTTGGACGAACCCTTCTCGAGTGATGATATTGATGATGTAAGGAGACGTTGCACTCAGTGTTTTCCCGATATAACTTCATTAGTGAAGTAGGATAAGACAAGACTTTTGTTACTTGGTAGTTTGTTGAACATGTGGTGTGAAACTATTTGTCACTTGGTATTGTTGTGTTTGTGAAGTTGATATATACTGTTGGTGTATTGGTATTGAAATAATGATAGATGTTTTCTTTTGCTATTTGTTTGTTGATATGGTAGTTTTGTTTTTAAAAAAAATAGAATGTTGCACCTTATTTTATAACAGGTGTTATCTACGATTTAAAAAATTGTGCATTTCAATGGGTCATTATTTATAACGGGTATTTATATAATGATTTAACAGTTATCAAATGCATTGTTTTTATAACGGGTATTTAGTAACCCGTTATAAATTGTAGTGTAAACAAAAGAAGTTTATAACGGCTAAATGAAAGTCCGTTATAAATATAGTATATTTTATAATGGGTTAAGTTTATAACTGTTATAAAATAGTGTAGTTTATCACAAATAAATTAAATATTTATAACGGGTCTATGTTACCCGTTATAAATGGCAGTCAATTTATAACGGATTTCAAACCGTTATAGAAAGTTCATACTTTCTATAACGTCTGAAACTATAACGAGATCAAAACCGTTATAAAAAGTCCTTTTTACCCGTTATAAAAACTGTTTTTTCTATTATAGCTTGTGAAAATGTTTCAGGATCATTTTCAGCTCAAATACTGTAATCATTCTCACAAAATAATCACTTGGAATTGCTGACTTTCTTGAGCGAGTAGATCTCTTTAATTCTTGATCAACAACTTCCTGATTTTCAGAATTTTGTTCAATTGGATTGAGAATATGTTGAACTTCAGGATCTAGAAGATGTGGTTCAACATTTTGTGGAATTTCTAAAACCGGTTGTTCAGCATACGCTTGTACGTGAGGCATATTATTGACAACAGTCATGCTATCACTTGCAATGAGATTTCTAGAATAGTCTCTCTCAGAACTAATGTCAAAAGATTGACTGCTCCCATTGATCAAGTAATTTTCAAGAAATTTTGCATTTCTTTATTCCACAAACCTAGTGTTATGAGATGGACAGTAAAATCTATATCCCTTAGACCTTTCGGCATATCCAACGAAATACCCACTTAATGTTCTCGGGTTCAACTTCTTTTCTTGAGGATTGTAAACTCTCACTTCAGACGGACATCCCCAAATGCGTACATGTTGCAAACTCGGTTTCTAACCTTTGAATAACTCAAATAGAGTCTTTGAGACTGCCTTAGTTGGAACTCTGTTTAATATGTACATAGCCGTTTTGAGAGCTTCATTCCACAAAAACTTAGGAAGTTTGTAACTAGCAAGCATACTTCGCACCATGTCCAATAATGTTCGATTTCTTCTTTCAGCTACACCATTTTGATCAGGAGATCCTGGCATGGTATATTGGGCAACAATCCCATTTTCTTGAAGAAATCTAGCAAAAAGACCAGTTGGTTGTCCACTTTCAGTGTATCTACCATAGTACTCACCACCTCTATCTGATCTCACGATTTTTATTTACTTTCCGCATTGTTTCTCTATTTCAGCTTTAAAAACCTTAAAAACATCAAGTGCTTCATTCTTATTGTGAAGCAAGTAAAGATACATAAAACGTGAATAATCATTAATAAAGGTTATAAAGTACTTATCACGATATGCATCTATATCAGGACTATAAATATCCGTATGAATTATTTCCAATATTTCAGAACTCTTCTTGGCACCTTTCTTTGACTTGTTAGTTTGCTTGCCTTTAATGCAATCTATACAAGTCTCAAAATAAGAGAAATCTAGAGTATTAAGTACTCCATCACTTACTAATCTCTTGATTCTGTCAATGGATATATGACTTAATCTCCGATGCCACAAGATAGAGGAATCTTCATTCATAACACATCTTTTAATACCAGCATTATGAATGTGCATAACTATATAATTATCATCATTTTGCAAATTAAGTCAAAAAAGACCATCAGATAGTATTCCACTACCAACAACATTTGATTGAAAAGATAAACTAAAATTTGAGTTTGAAAAGTTAAAAGAAAAACCACACGTTAATAGTCTAGATACGGAAATCAAGTTCCTAGCAAAACTAGGAATATAAAAAGTCTTTTCCAAATACAAAACAAAACCACTACTTAAAATTAGTTTGCACGTTCCTACTGCTTCCACATGTGAGGACATCTTGTTTCCCGAGTAGATGCTATGCTCACTTCCCACTGGTTTCCGCAGGTTTAGCAATCCCTGCAAAGAATTGGTAACATGGATTGTAGAACCAGAATCAATCCACCATGTGTTATGATTAACATCAACCTTATTGGATTCATAACAAACAAAAGAAAGTTGATTACCTTTCTTCTCAAGCCATTTTTGGAACTTAGGACAATCTTTCTTCACGTGATTTTTCTTTTTACAGAAAAAACACTTGATTTCTTTCTTAATTTCCCTTTGAGGAGGAATTTTGTCCTTCCCTTTATCTTTGGCTTGAAAATGTCTTTTTGTTCTCGATGTAGTAGTCATATTGACTTGCTCACCTTCTTCCATAGCCAAACGTCCTTATTTCTGAACACACATGGTCATCAATTCATTTATGGACCATTTATCCTTATGTGTGTTGTAGGATATCTTAAAAGGACCATATTGGGAAGAAAGAGTGCACAAAATTGAGTGAACTAGGAAAGAGTCCGACATCTCAACTTCAAGTGTCTTTAGTTGAGCCGCTATATCCCTCATGCGCATGATGTGCTCACACACACCTCTAATTCCGGTAAGCTTTAGAGAAGAGAATTTCATGATAAGGGTACTGGCCAATGCCTTGTTAGAAGACACAAACTGATCATCAATTGCCTTCAGTAAGACACGAACATTGTCACATTGCTCGACTGAACCCCCGATCCCAGCTGAAATTTTGGTGTTTATAACACACAGAGATGATTAGATCGTTCCCAGCTTTCATAAAGAACCACTTCTATTGGGGTGCTTTTATCAGTTATAGCAGTCGGTTCGTCCTTCCTAATGGCATAGTCAATGTCTATACACCCCAAATGAAGAAGTGTTTTCTCCTTCCAAATTTTAGAATTGTCCCCATTGAGCTCAGGAACATCAATTTTCATATCAGAGTGATTAACAGGTTGAATAACTGCAACATATACAATAATCATGCTCATATTCACAAAATTTGAAACTAAGAAATAAAATGACATGTTATATCAATATAAAACACGTCTAAACATAAATCTAGAGACATAAAACTTGCATGTGGGCTAAAGTTCTAATTCAATTAGATTTACGAACTTCATGATAAAACTATCAAATTACTACCATTTTCTAATCCCTGTGGGCAAATTAGAAAATTAATTTAATATTTTATCCTAATTAATCACACAAATATAGTAGAAATTTCTGTGGGATAAGATCCACCATATTTTATATGAAAAATCACAACTTATGTTATATATCCATATGTGGTTACCAACAAAATTTATATATAATTCCAACCAAATAAGGATGTTGTGGCTACTCCTTAATTAATTAAAATTATACACACCACATAACATAAAATACTAACTCTTATAATTGTAAATCTATAAACAATTATCTATGCTTAAGCTATCAAGATTAATATTTGTAACATGCTTGATAACATAATTTTATTGCATGCATGATTTATTTAAAGCATACAAATAATTCAAGCATAAACATATTAATCATATAATAATACTCAACCAAAATTTTAATATTAAAAGAATTATAACACATGCCAATCAATTCGCATTGAACAATAAATTAAATAATAATTCATAATATTGAACAAAGACAACATGATGGTAGAACGATGAGATAGGCATTTTTAAATATTCTCCCAGGCAACAGTACGGGATAAACTCAGTCCAAATAATATCATTAAAGAGTCCAAAAAGAACAACATATTTCATTCATGAAATATCCCATATATTCATGGAAAAATATCATATTCCATATCAAAATTCCAAAAGAATTCTCCATGAACAAATTAAATTTTTCAAAATTTTAATATCACAATTTCATGGAATAGTAACTCATATTTGAAAGATACATAACACAAGCAAGACAGATATTAAACTATGCTCTGATACCAAATGTAAGAGTATTTATCCGATTTAATCATATATTGGTGCAGCGGAATGATCGAGATTACATACCTCCAGCCATTGCTTGTGTATGTTTGAGTTATTTGAAGAACTTGTAGAAGACAACGGTGAAGGCTTCTGCACGTTCATTTTTATTTGGTTAGGATCTTCTAGATCCCTTTCACTTTTTCTTTAGATGGTGTTAGATTCAGTAGTTACAAAATGATGAGCCTAGGGACCTTTTAAAACCGATGGTACCTTTGGCAGAAAGGTACCTTTTGATATATGGTACCTATTGGTATATGGTACCTTTTGATAGAAAGGTACAATATCTACTTATTAATTCTGTACATCATAGAATTAATAGGTGATTAACAGTATTAGTACTCTTTATAAATATGAACATGTGGACCACATTAAATTATCTTTTTTATACATGATACAAGATAACTGAGAAAACAAAATACTAACATATAAGTCAAAACATTGGGTTATATTCAATTTAAATGTCCTAATTAACGATCATCTGTCTAAAAATATTCAAGCTTTTGTGCCAATTGGCTTCTCACAATTTCAATCTCTAAGTAACATTTCACTAAATATGATTGTTCTCTGATCTCATGTTAAGACGAAATATAAGTTCTCTTTATATTCTTTTAAACCAATATTTATTTTTTTGTCTCATACATAATGTTGTGGAAAATTGTTATAGATTCTCTTTACTCATTCATTTCTAGCACTCTTTAGGGAATACTTGGTAATTATCCTTTTATAGGCCTGATTTCAATTTTGATATTCCGGGAAGATGAAACTCCAAGTTAATAACTGTAGGACATATAACACTCGAGCTAAATTCATTACTTTCTATTTTGCTTCCCGAGTAGGACTTATAACACATCTTCAATTGTTTTGATTTTACTAATTAATTTTCCATTATTAATACAAGAGATATTAATTATGACTCTGTCTTGTTCTTCACACACACATACACATACACTCACATACACAATTCACTGCAATATTTCATTGTTGACGCATAAAACATTTATGGGGTAAATAATTATTTGCAACCTGTACTATGCGAGTTTTTGAATTTTGCAACCTAAAGAATATTTTGTATTAAATTGCAACCTTTAATACACGAGTTTGCCTGTATTGCAACCTCCGTCCATCGGCGGCTCGTTTTCCACCAGAAAAGCGAACGTGCGACGCACACGCTCGAAACTTGAGGGTAAATTTTCCATTTTTCATTACATTTGAAGGACAACTTTGTCATTTTATCGTCTTAGAAGATTTATATAAAAAAATCGAGCGCTGATTTCTTCATTTTTCTTCTTCGCAGGTTGGTGTCGAAAATAAAAATGGCTTGGAGACAAACGGAGGCGATGGGTCAACTATGTCAATGTGGTAAAAATATTGTTACGAAAACATTGTGGAGTGTTCAAAATCCAGGAAAGAGATATGGTAATTGCGCAAAAAATCAGGTAAGGTATTAACTAGATTAACCCTAATTTATGAATTTGCACAATTTCAGTGAACCCTAATTCCAAAAATTGGGCAAATTCAATAAACTCCAGATCTCCTGAAATTAATTTGTTTCTTTAACTGAATTTTTGTAGCATGATGGTGGTTGTGTATATTTTTCGTGGATTGACCCACCTTTGTGCCCTAGAGCTTGTGAAATCATTCATGGCTTTTTGGGACGTGCCAACAAATTTGAAAGTGAAGCTCAATTTCTTGAAGTAGACGTGATGAGGTTAGAAGCTGATGTGAAGAAACTTCAATCTGATGTGAAGAAACTTCAATCAGATTTGAAAGAGGTTGGATTTTGTTTGAAGAGGAAAAGTGCTCGTGAGCGTTGGCTATGGATTGTGATTCTGATCTCTTGGGTGATCATATATTCCATGTTGTAGTGTTCTCTAAGATTTTAGATTTGTGGATCTCTTTTGCATTAGGTAGTGTTCAAACTCTTTTGGTTGTAATGTTAATGCTAATGATTGTAAAGTTAATGCTAATGTGATGTGTGTTGAACAATTAAATCAAGCACAATTTTGGTTGTTCAAACTCTTTTGCATTAGTTGTGTGCTCATGACTTTATTTAGAATGTAGTAACATGTTTTTACATGATGTGTGAATGGTTGTGTATATATACTCATGAACAATACTTTCATTCCAAAACATAAACAGAAATAAGAAAACACACATAACAATATAAAAACAAACAAATTACCTCCATAACACAAAACAGAAATTGCACAATATGTAATAGCCATAATTCTTCCATTCCAACAATTCTTCCATAATTCTACCGACAAACGACGAAAACGGCTGAGAATTTCACGCCCTTGAGGAGACCGACGGCTGAGACGATATCGGTGGCAGAGGAGGGGGAGATAGATGGTGAGGGCTGGAGGCGCGGTAGCATGCGTTGAAGCAGAAACCTCGACCGACCCGCGTGAAGCTTGGGCGGAGGCCGATGACGGCTAATGTGGTGACCCAACCTTCAAGTTTGCCTATTGTCTAACCTTTACTCTACAACATTCTAATTAATGAAACAGTGAATCAACAAAACTTTAAGGGATGTAAAGTAGGCTCTTTGGATCGGGTAGGATAAATATAGGCTAAGTGGCTCAATATAGATCAACTCAACTCAATCACGTAACCATGATCATGAACTCTTCCGGTTGTCAACGCCAACCAGTTCCTCCCACTAACTCCAAAACCAACACACTTTCCAAGCATATTATTCCCTTTTTTAAAAAAAAAAAACATTTTGGACAATTTATCTAGGTTTAACCTTCGGGTTTCCTCCCCGAGTCTCCTAGACCAGTTTCCTATACTCATTGCTCGCATCCACTAGAGTAGTGGACAGAGCACTTAGAGTATAATCCATTCTGAAAATATTCACAACTCAATCAACCATCACCTCCAATTCTCAACCTGCAACTCTTCAATGTCATCATCACGAGGTTATCAATAAAAATAAAATAAGGCTCGAAGGGGGTGACTAGTGACTGTTATTTTCGGAAAGAAAAGGGAAAGAAAATACAAGGAATGCCTCAATCATGTTCACGTTCACAAATCCAATCAATTCATTTCAAAGTAGACTCAAGTCAAATTCTAATTGACAAGTACTCCGACCAATGTCTCACAAGAAATGATATAGGCTCAAACCTCACAAGGTAAATAATTGTTCCTCAAAACGACCAAGCCAATTAATCAAGATATGTCATATATGCTCATCATCACAACTCCTCTACTCAATCAACAATTATTAACTAGTCTTACAATACACCAATGTCCAAACTCAGAAAACAAAAGAAAAACCTAAATACTAGACCGGTCCACCTAGCAAGAGAAAGAAATAAAAAACAACCTAAAACCAAAAACTAGACCTGGTCAACCAAGTAGCCACATAAGCATACAAAAACTCCCGCACACTTAAAATCAGACAATGTCCCCATTGTCGATCTTCAATGAAAGAGAGCTGCCCCACATAATTAATTGACTCAAACAAAACACACCATACAAAAACAAATGAGAAAGAGAAAGAAAAACGTACAAAGCATAGTGACAAGTCACTGTGTGTGTGGTGGTGGCGGTGGAGGGTGGCTGCTACCCGCACACCAACGGGTATTCCATTGGTCGAACTGGTTGTCCCACGCATTCCACTGCCGAAACTTCCTAGCCTCCTAGGTGTCCCAGCGCTTATCGTGAGCTGTCCAGTACTCCTCAGTAGTTCGGAGGAAGTCATCCCACCGACGGTTCTGCTCCGTCCAATGTTCATCGTTGGACTCAACAAAGGTCTTCCAATGTGCATCGTTTTGCTCGATGTATAACTCGAGCCTTACATTGTGTGACATCACGGCAAAATGGATCGACCTCAGCTGCTCATCATTCCGAGCCTGGTACTTGGAGAACCAAACGGGGGCCTGCAGGGAAAATGTAGTCGAGTGCTCATCCATCGCTAGGGGAAGCTGATAATCCTCATGATCAGGTCGCTCGTCGGCCTCGATGTCATCGCCGACGGCGTCATGAGATGCCGCTGGAGCTGGACCAGTCGATGTACCGGCTGCTGCTTGGGACGGGGCGGCACTCGGTCGCACAGTCGACAATTCGCCCGTATAAATCTTGTAATTCTTCCGTTAGTGGACGAGACGAATAGACTTGTCAAAACGGGCTTTGGCCCGCGGGCCAGCCCGTCCTGCCCCGCAAAAAGAGGGGGCCGGGCTGAGTTATTTGAGGTCCGATAGGGAGCGGGCCTAAACGGGCTAGCCCGCGCGGGCCGCGGGCTTTGGCGGGGTGGGCCTAGCGGGACGAGGGCTGGCCCGCCTATTTAAAATAATATATATAATATATAATATATCTATGTATTAAATAGACATTTTAATACATAAG